>JAHWFO010005664.1:372027-389057 GCA_023313115.1 Rhysida immarginata | reverse complement strand
CCCCCCCCCCCGCCGCCCTTCATCTGTCCTTGATAAAACATTTTATTTCAATATTTTGTTTGTGAATAATTTCCGATTTTAAACCGATTTTTTACTTACTGTCAGTTTGAGCATATAATAAGAATTTCCCTATAAAATCATTTCCATGAAAGATAGTTTTCTTTATTAGACCTAATTTTGTCGTGAGAGCCAGAATTTTGCGAGATAAAGTCGGATAAATTAGCATAGCGATGAGGTAGAAAGTAGTTGTTTATCCCTGACGAGCGCCAACTAGCGGCAAAAATTGAAACTGCCTCTGCACGCAATTTCAAGCTCGATGCGGAGGCCTAATATCTCGAAGGTCACGACTTAATAAGGAAAGAAACAGGAAACAGGAAGAGCATAGCAGGAAAGTGCGCAGAACGGAGCAAAAAGGGAAAAAGCGGGTTACAGTAGCATGGGTTTTAGACACGGGTTTTGCAGAATTTCAGTGCTTGCTACAGAGGCACTCAACTGCGACTTAATGGCCGTAATCCTTTTAAAGAATTCGTTTTCCAGAAAGCAGCACGGACCCGTCTACTACGACGAAATCGGATATTGTGCTTCCTGGTATTCACGATCATGAAGAGGAGCTCGCAACCAATTTGCCTCAACTAGCCACCAAGCTTCAAGTTTCCTGGTCAGCGAGTATAGGACGTTTTAACTACGGAAAGTACGTCGGGAAGAGCCTCCCACTATACTACTCAGCTGGATAATTTCTCGTGTAAGTCGGACCACTTAATAAGGACGACAGCAAGGCGTTCATCCCGTACGAGGAAGGGGAGTTTTACCAAGTCAGCCAAGAGAATTGCCTCATCGCACCCTGGACTGTAGAAGCTCTCAGACGAGAGGGTTTGGGCACTTGTGTTCCCTATCAAAGGTAGGAGGCAAATCCTTTTTACAAATTCCTTCCATATCTCATGGGCTATTCTCTCTCACTCTCCACCGCGCGTAAAGTAAAGTAAAGTAAAGAAAGATTCAATAATAAGAGTAGAATAATATAATAGCTTTTTCAGTCAGTAGCATATAATGATTAGACTGTTCTATTTAGCGCGTCGTAATTCTCTTCAGAAAGTCTAAATTGTTAATTAGCTTTAAGCTATAATTGCCAGAAGAACTTGGGTACATATTTGCTAGCAGCAAGGGACCACAATTATAAATGCATGGAGCGTCGTCGCCTTCCTGTGGAATTAGAGCGGTACTCAGCTAAAAAAATTAAAATTTTATTCAAAGACTTTACCTAGGATAAAGCTTCTCTGTTAAAAGTATTTGGCACAATAATATATTGCGTTATATTCTAACATAATGGAAAATTCTAAAGATGTAAAGGAATCTTAAATCGCTTTTATTATACTGTAAAGAAAATTCTTATATGAGCTTTTACAAATATTTTGCCAGTAACTTTGGGTTGGACAAAAATATGGATACACCTAACAACAAACATATCACCTTTGATATGGAGTTGGATAACCCTTGGCTTGTAGAACAGCTTGGAGCCTCCTTGGAATAGACAAATAGAGATCCTGTATGATTTGTAAGGGAAAACAATGGCAAGTTCCTTCAATGATGATGGAGGTGGATAGCGTGCTCACAAGTTTCTTTCCAAAACAGACCACAAAGGCTCAATAATATTAATATCTGGTGATTGTAGGGGCCATGGCAGATGTGACAACCCACCCTCATGCTGAGAAAACCAGTCTTGGGCAATGCGAGCTGTGTGAACCGGCGCCTTATCATCTTGGTAAAAGGCATAACCTTTGGGGAACAAAGTTTGCATCATCGGATGAACTTGGTCACACAAAACGTTGAGACAGTCCTTGGCAGTGATATGGCCTTGCAGGGTAACGATAGGGCCGACAAAATACCACGATAATGCTGCCAAAACCATGACTGAACCTCCACTATGTTTTACTGTTGGCTACAAACAATCTTGATCATAAGCTTGCTTTGGTGTTCTCCAGACGTAAATTCGGCCAACAGTTGGAAATAGTGTGAACGAAGACTCATCCGACCATATGACTTTTTTTCCATTGCTCCAAAGACCAGGTTTTATGAACATGGCACCACTCTTTTCGGATTTTAGCATTGCGATCAGTGATCAGTGGCTTTGGGATTGCAGCACGTCCAGAAATACCCTGTTTGTGGAGTTCCCTTCGAATTGTTTTGGTGTTGACAGGGTTTGTGAGGGTGGCATATAGTTCTGCAGTAACTTATTACGTACCACAATCCTACGCAGTGTTCGTTTGTCTCGATCATCCAACACATTTTTCCGTTCACGCTGATGTTTATCAGACTTGGTTTTCCCACTCCTGATGTATGCAGTTGTAATCTTGGATACTGTGCCTCTTGAAACACTAAACATTTCAGACACCTTGGTTACAGAAGCACTTACCATACGGGCTCCAACAATTTGCCCACGTTCGAATTCTGTTAGTTCAGCCATATTGCACTAAAAACTCAACAGAATACAGCATAGAAAGAAATGAAGCTTTTTATCTACTTGCTGAAGGTTTATTTTTTATTATTGGGCAATACTAAATAGGGGTGATAGCAACATATCACTCAAATTTGCATGAAATTTGCATTTTACTTCAGACATGCATTTTCTGAGGCGTTTCCATAATTTTGTCCAACCCCTGTATATCTTATGATTTTCGCAACATCGATTGGAACAATTTTAGATATATTCTACTTACATTTGATTGGACCGAATAATTAGATCCAACTGCGTAGATACTGTAACGGGCAGGAATTAGGCGGGTGCTAATACTGGGTTTTTTAATATAATGTAATATGCTTCATACGAATATACATAGCCTATTGTTTTTTTTGACCTAATTCATTGTATTGGAATATTATTATTATTATTATTATTATTATTATTATTATTATTATTATTATTTATTGTTTATTTTTATTTATTATTTATTATTATTTGCATTCCTTGGGAATAAATACATACAAAATTCGCATCATCTTACCAATAAAAGGAGAGTTATAGGATAAATAAAAGAAAACAATCAAATGTAAATAAAACAATAACAGGTATATCAAGTAGCCACAAACAAATGTAAAAGATACACTATTTCAAAAATATCAATAAAAGCAATGAATTAAAGAAATTGATAAAACAGTTGATTAGATAACACATGATTTTTTAGCTTGTTAAAATGGGCACAATTAGAGATACAGCACTGGCGAGAACAGTCAAAGACACTACAACGTACTGTATATGGTAATTGGTTCCACGCAGTGAGAGAATTAAATGGAAATTTATTTAATTTGAAATTCGATAATTTTGGTAATGTAAACTTATAATTTTGAGGTCTACGAACTTCAGCAGCATGTTTAAACCAATTTAATATGAAATGACATGGATGATGTTGGTGACGCAAAGCATTAGCGATGTTCTTAAAACGACAATACACAATATAGGAATAAAGGGTAAAACATTGGAATTTAATACAACAATCAGTAATTGAGGCAAAACGGGATAGTTTAAAAGATGTGCGTATGCAATTGTTTATAACTACTTTCAAAGTTTTTAGACGATATAGGTAGGTACTAGACCAAAAGCATATTCCATATTCTAGAACAGAAAAAAACCTTTGTAATAATAACTTGCTTCATTTCCTTAAAACTCAGCACTTTACTCAATTTATATAATAAAAATCTCATTTTCCTCAATTTTCCGATCATGTTTGCGATGTGACCATTGAGAGTAAGATTCTGGTCAAATATAACTCCCAATATGGTGATACTATCGTTCGATGTAATACTTACATCCTTACCAATGACTACTGATGCTGATTTGCCCATGTTTAGAGTCATATTTGTAAGTCCTCCTGCATCATAGATTTCGCTAGCAGCAATTGCTGTACAGTCATGGACAAAAAAAAACGCTCCATCACTCTGTGTTGCTATATTTTTAAATGAGCGTTTAAAATAGGATGGTATGATTTTATTGGTTAAAAATTTAGATTATTTTCTGACTGAACTAAACGATATCAGAGACCTAGTGGCAAAGTATTAAACACATATTTAAAAATATATATGCAGTGAGGAAGCGTTTTTTTTGTCCATGACTGTACATGACATGAATAAGAGTGAAAGTTATGGTCGACATAACTGTGCAAAGTAAAATCGGTCGATATTTAATCTAGAGAACTAGAAAAGATAGAGTAGAATAAATTGCTGAAGCAGGAACCTTGGACAACGCCAAGGTCTGGTGGAATACAATGTTTTATTGACCACTTTTTAACTGCATCTGTCTATTTTTGAAGTAGGAATCACAGAGCGCATACGCTTCACCATGTACACCATATCAATATAGGTCATGCAACAGTTGTTTTCGAAGCACCGTGTCAAAGGCTTTGGACACGTCGGTCTTGGCGAGTATATAAACCTGATTTGTATCAAGGGCGTCTACCATTCGTATGTAATGGAGGGAAATTAAATACATTGCACTGCTGTTGTTTCTACATCCGAATTGATTAGGTGGAGTTGGGGAATGATAAACTGCTTCAATTGGATAAAGATCGCTTGCTCCACAACTTTAGTAATTGGATGGAAGTTTGCAATTGGACGATAGTTAATGTAATCTGAAGTAGCTCCTTTCTGTTTATACAAGGGATATTTGCTATCTTCCAACTATCAGGATATGTCGAAGAGTGAATAATGTAATTTGCCGTTGCCGTCAACCACGATATTATATTTATATTCATAGATTTTAGAACCTTCTCAATTATCAGATCACGAGGGAATGCCGTCCCAGATTTAAGATTTTGGATGGAGAGAATGATATCAATATCTGAGATAAGCTGGAAACTCTCAAATAGATAATGAGAGTTATTAGAGTTGGAAAAGTTTAGACTGAAATTCATATTTACACCGTTCGGGTTTGTACACCATTTCATGTATTCCACATACATAGTAGAAGACAAGCTACTTCTAATATATTCCTAGAATTTCTAATATATGACCACATCTGTTATGTACTATTAGAGGTCATCAAGATTTTCCTCTTTTGATCTCTAACTGAAATTTTAAATGATTTTGAAGCTTCTTTCCAAGCCGTCTGTGTATTTTCCGATTGGTGATAAATAAATTCATGATATGCATAATTTTTATTCATCCACACCCTTTGTAAATTCTTGTTTCACCTTACTTTCGTGCTAGAGCATGGATGGATCATTTAGCTCCTGATTGTTGTAAGATATTGTGTATACATTTATGCAGTAATTGAACATTTTCAGACATTAGAAAGGTTTGAGTTACAGTAAGTTCATATTGTTACATATACCGTGAAATAATTTTATATCAAATTTGGTGAAATTTGGTGAAATTAGCATCGTGTTAAGGGCTGTGTGGTGAAATTAGCATCGTGTGAATTAAAAGCTATTCAATTGTACCCACTGGGCTGCTAAGCAAATAACTCATCATCCTTATGCAATTTACTAGTATTACAACAAAAAATAATGAAATAAGAAATAAAAATTTCGTAATAGTATCGGAAAACTTACAACATAACACGGTAGCAGTAAATTTACTCAAGTGCAAATTAGTTAATTATTTTAACAAAACAGGCTTAGAAAATGTTAACAAAATATTTTATTTTTCCGACGGTGCTGGTTCTCAGTATACAATGCTTTGCAATGAAATTGCCCCACCAACAAGCCGACGCCCTAAAATTCCAACCAACCAACGGTGCGCCTGTATACTCATTAGTTGACACCTGTGCGAGACGTTCCATGCAGTAGGGAGGAAGCAACTGCCTCGTGAACGTACAGTACTGTAATCCGCACAACGGTCTCAATGCCGCGACGACGAGAACGACAACCGTTCACGCAATTAACGGACTTGGAATGAGGTCGGATTATTGGCCTATCTGAGGCTGGATGGTCGACCAGACGGATTGTTGTCCATGCGTCGCGGGACGCACGGACGGTAGGCCGAAATTGGAGGCAATGGCGAGAGGAAGGCACACATGCCAGAAGACCAGACTCTAGGGCCCGGAGAAGCACGTCAGCTCGTACCGATAGGCGGATACTGCGAACAGCGCTAGCGGACAGAACAATCACCCTGCGGCAACTGCGCGACAACATCACTATTCCTGGTATTGCTCTAGTGTCAATAGCGACAATGTCTGCCAGGCGTCCATTGTTGTATCTTCCTTTGACACATGAGCACCGCCCGATACGACTGCAATGGTTTCGTGAACGAGTGGGCTGGCGAATGGAATGGCGCCCGGTGATATTCAGTATATGTCCGTTGGGACACCGACGATAGAAGCGGACGGGTGTGGCGCAGACCATTAGAACGAGCCAGTGAACAATGCACCCGGTATCGCCATTGTGGACCAACACCCCGGATCATGTTCTAGGGTGCCATCGGCTACGATACCAGAACGCAGGATCACCAGGCCTGGGCAGACGTACCCCAAGATAACATTCGCCACATGTATGATCACCTACACCATCTGCGGCTGGAACAATGCATCGCCGCTAGAGGTGGTGCCACAACGTACCGATGCCGCTTTCCGTTGGGACACCCTGTACAAACGAGTGCACCATAACGTAATAAACGTGTGTTTAGATGTATCTTTTGCTGCATATCTACTTTTGGCTCATTCGGATAACTCCTTGTGGGTGGGGCAATTTCGTTGCAAACTAATGTATTAAGACATTTGACTTACGCAAGACAGGACCTACATCTGATAATATGGTATTGGGGGGGGGGGCATATCCTACGACTCTCGAACTATTTTATTGTTCATAGTGGGCAATCTAACTGGTCAACGATATACAGATGAGATGATTAGATTCGTCGTCATCTCCTTCATGGCTGTGGTTCCAGCAGCACAGCCCGCGACCACACAAGTTTTGTTACTGCGGCTGCTCAACAGACTGTGGATATCTTGCTAGATCACCGGATCGGTCACCAATCGAGCATGTGTGGGACCACTTGGGGAGACTACAGCCACCAAAAGACGTTCCCACCCTACGCTAACGTATTGAAACAGCATGGTGGGTTGTACCATAGTATTTCATCCGCATTCTGTAGGGCAATATGCCGCATTCTGTAGGGCAATATGCCGCATCGAGTGAGCAGCTGTTGTGACATGCGTTGGAGGCTACATAAGGTATTAAAAGGTTTGCACATACAGTACCATATTGTATTGCTGCATTGTGGTGTATTGTAAAGGTAAGCAAATAAAATCTTGGCGTATTTGAATTTATTTCTTATGCATATTTTAAAAGTTTTACTTTCTCTGGCGGTTGCCTTACATTTGACGGGTTGCCATAAGATCAATATTCTTCAAGAATTTAAAAGCTACTAATGCCAACAAATAGAAAGTTTGTGATCTTCTGATGACCAGATTCTGCAAATTAGGAACTATACAAAATTTATTTCAGATTAACAAACTTCATATCATTTCTATGAGACTTACCCGTTTGGCAACACATTCAGCTTGAAGAATTGCTTTACACTGCATATCGTAATCTATGCCAACTGTTAATGGACGACTGCTGTCACAGGTATCTTTTCTCCATCCCCACCACCTGCTTTTCATAGGATTTCTTGTAGATTTTTTGCTGGTGGCTGATGTGATATCTTCGCATACACAATGATCGTACAAAGTATCAACTCCACAAAATCGATTACGATCGGCTGCACAAGGTGGCTGGCAATCCGGCTGTTTTTTGCAATGAGGTTTCGTTGAATGAGGTTCAATACGTTGGAGCATTTTACAAGCTGTACAAGGGCAGTCAACACTAGGCCGAGGAAGTGCCTTCAAACGAGAAAAAAACATTAATGTGGTTACATAGTAGTTTGCTCACTGTTGACAGGATTCCTGATAGTAATAACATAGGGCTTCCGTAAAGTTTCTCCGCACTGGAAAATGCAGGACGCCTTCCGAAACAAGTGCAGACAAGTGGAAGGCACTTTCAACATCTGCTGTAAACTTGTGCGTACCGTAAATCGGGTTTACTTTGCACACACGGAGGTAATTTTGCACTAGGTATAGTCAAACATTTGCTGCTCTTATTTTGTGGTGAATGATTTTGGTGAATAACATTTTATTAAAGTCTTAAATACAAAGACATTTAACACAAAATAAGTTCCCTGAGCAGCAAATGTTTGCATCTCTTGTGCAAAGTAACCTTGATTTACGGTACCCTCACCACTTAATGTACATAGTTCATTCCTAACGTAAATAGAGTGCTATATTTTCCCGTTTATTGGATTATTGCTTTTGTTTTTCACTGCGGAGAGACTTTACGGAGACCCTGTCTAAATAAAGTAAATTCATCTCTCCAAACTAAAATAATACTAAACCTTATTTGTAGAATTTTTATTTAAACTGTTCATTGCTCTACGTTTTCAAATGAATTATAGTTAGGTGTTTATCTGAAGGACGATGCCCGTCGCTTCCATCTTTTTTTTCATTCAGTCATTGCAATGCGTATGTTTACATCGTTAGGAAATTAACACTCAATATAGAATTTTAATAGAAAACTTTTAAAACATAAAATTTTATATCTTAAATCTCAATCAGTCTTACTGTCATTCATAAAATGTTCCAGGTTTTCAATTCCACTCTGACTGCCCATCTTCATTTATCCACTTTATTCGAAATTTTTTCATTTAAATAACAGACGCTTTGAAGTCACTTCTTTACACAACTATTATTCTGTCACAACGGTTAAACATCTTTAACCCGATCGGAAAGCCACGTGTTCCGGAGGAAAACAAAACTAAAGTAGCTGCTCTCTCATCCAAAGGACTGTTCATTAGAAATACGTTAAAGGCTGGGAAGCAATTTTTATTGAGAGAATATAAAAAAATCTCCATGAAAAACAATGTGAATCAGAAAAACTATTATTATTTACATAGAAATATCTCTTATTATACAAGAGGTGGAAACTAACCACATTTTCGCGCCAGCTGTCGCCACCAGTCTTGGTCAGTCCAGATTAGCAGACATCACTTACAGTTATGTAGTTTCTATAAAGGTTTGATATTTATACTGTCATTGGCACTTAATTAATGATAGAATATTTTTTCTATTGATCTTGATAAATACCATAAATTTCATGGCAAGTGCAACCACGACACTATCGCCTCCTGACGAAACCTGCCACTTGGATTACTAAATGGCCACACTCACCGCCATTTTGAAAGGACAAAAAAAAAAGCCGCAAGTTCTACCTCTGGATTGTTTATGAGCAATTGAGCAATCGTACATTGACAAACCGATTATCACTTACACGTGCTCACGTCAA
Source organism: Rhysida immarginata (assembly GCA_023313115.1). Taxonomy (NCBI): domain Eukaryota; kingdom Metazoa; phylum Arthropoda; class Chilopoda; order Scolopendromorpha; family Scolopendridae; genus Rhysida; species Rhysida immarginata. The sequence goes on along the minus strand of JAHWFO010005664.1, from coordinate 379,752 downwards.
GAATGCTTAAAAGATAACCAGAATGTAACAATATTCATTCTTGACAAATCGTTTGTTATTAGGAGCTTTAGCAAAAAGCTACTTACAAGAATGCACGCTTGGTCTGTACATTTATCCGGCCGTCCGCCGTTTGCACGATAACTTGAAAACGCTTAACTTTTTCAAAATCTGTTTTCAGAAATATGACCATCAAGGTCTTAGCTCAGCCGTATCAACTTTAAATGATTTTTCGTGGACCCCTTCAAGTTGAATTCACGTGCTAAAACAGTAACCGTAAAGAATACCAAGATAATGGCATCTCACATAACAATCGATTAGTCAAGACTGAATAAACTTACTTTCTGTTGATCTTTTAAACATTGTTGACATTGGCTTGCGCACGTGATAGTCGCTTTGTCAAGGCTCAATAACTCAATCATTCAATTATTGTATTGCGTTGAGCTGTGACCACCGAGAGAGAAGGCCTCCGCAATGAAACTGAATACATTGTTGCATCACATAGATAGTGCATTGTTATTCGCATTTCTACCAATAATAAGCCCTGAATTTGCACTATCTATGATGATGTAACAATGTATTTAATTTCATTGCGGAGGCCTTCTCTCTTGGTGGTCACGGTTGAGCAATAAAAAAAGATGTAAATTTATAAAGAACTAGATGTTACCCGGAGGCTTCGCACTGCCTATAACTTAGTCTTTCTTAGCTATATACAGGGTGTAACTAAAGATGTGTTACAAACTTTGGGGAATGATAGAACTGGTCAAAATAAGCATTTTTTGTGCTATGAACATTGGTCCACAACTGCATTGTTTAAGAGTTATAGCCACTGTTCAAAATGACGTCTTCAGCATCAATGCAGGCTTATGACACACCCCTTTCTGAATTATGGTATGGTCATGTAAATTTTTAAAGTAACATGACCACACCATCACATTACCATGCAAGCAGATCCTGCACACTAAAAAATCTAACGTGTGTGATCGCAACCGGATATGGACTACACCTTTAACGAGTGCACTGACATGTTGTTAGTGTACGGTGCTGCAGACGGTAATGGAAGGGCTGCTTGTCGTCTGTACAAACGGCAGTTTCCACAACGTCGTCAGCCAGCTCACACAATGTTTGCTCGGCTGTGCGACGTCTACGAGCAACAGGAAGTGTAGCTGTGATGCGTGGAGAGCATGGTCGCGCTCGCACCCGTCGTACCGCTCAATTCGAAGAAGCTGTGCTTCGTAGAGTTCACGAAAGACCAACATGTAGCACCCGTGCGCTTGCACACATCATGAACACAGATCACATGTCTGTTTGGCGAGTTCTGCATGACTAACTGTTTCATCCGTTTCGTATGCAACGAGTGCAAGCATTTGGAGCTGCTGACTTTGCACCACGTATGGTTTCTTGCACGTTGTAGAGAGGAACCAGCATTCCCACAGCAGGTGCTGTTCACTGATGAAGCAAGCTTCACCAGGGAAGGCATTTTCAACCACCAAAATATCCATGTTTGGGACCGTATCAACCCACATGCCATTTCGACAAGGCGCTTCCAGCAACGATTTTCTGTCAGCGTGTGGGCTGGTATTGTTGGCAATCGCCTCATTGGGCCGTACATTCTCCCAGCTCGTACGAATGCACAAACCTACCTCGTCTTTCTTCAGGAGGTGCTGCCTGAACTGTTGGATGACATACCTCTTAACATCCGTCAAGTAATGTGGTTCCAACATGATGGTGCACCTCCACATTTCTCATAGCATGTCTGGGCCTTCCTCACTGATACGTTTGGCGATCGTTGGATTGGACGGGGTGGTCCAGTTACCTGGCCGCCACGATCACCAGACCTAATACCATTGGATTTCTTTGTGTGGGGCCACCTAAAGTCCCTGATGTACGAAACAATGGTTAATTTAGTGGAGGAACTCATCGCACGATTGGCTGTAGCAGCAGATAACATCAGGGACACCCAGCAGATGCTGCAACGGGTGTCTTGCAACGTACAGCGACGAATGCAAGCCTGCATTGACGCTGAAGGGCGTCATTTTGAACAGTTGCTATAACTCTTAAACAATGCAGTTGTGGACCAATGTTCATAGAACAAAAAATGCTTATTTTGACCAGTTCTATCATTCCCCAAAGTTTGTAACACACCTTTAGTTACACCCTGTATTTCTAGGAAATCCTTAAAATGGGAGTTTGAAACTGAAGGCTTCAGGATTGGTTTTATACCGTTTCCTCATGTACTAACAACCTCTTTGTAAACAATATTTTTGTCCTTTCTTCTGGCTGAAGGATGACCAGACTGTCAGGTGACCTGACTCTGTAACAGGCTGCGTACAACTGGCCATGGGAGAAACAGTCACTTCTGAGGTCTACGTCAACCATCTTGAAACTCTGCCCTTGTGCTTTGTTGATAGTCATTGCGTAACATACCTTTACAGGGAAGTACAGTCGGCAACTAAAGTACTTAGCCATCTCGATTAACTTTCCAAAATTAAACATTAAAATAACAATTCACGTGCACCAAAATGATCATATCCGTATCAATCAATACATACCAAGAAAAACTTTTTACCGGAATTGTTAAAGGGGAAATTAATGGGAAGGTGGCTAAGTACTTTTGTTGCCGACTGTAATTAAGCTAGTTGGTGGACTCTGTATACAGGGTGTTCTCGAATAACGTGTGCAAACTTGCGGGGGGGGGGGGGTGATAGATGGTTCAAATCTAAGCAACATTTTCATCTTTCTTGTTTTTCTCTGAGGCATTGTCTTTGAGATAAAAAATGTTGGACGTCGCGTAGACGTAATATGCCACTCAACCCGCGCTTCTGGAACACGTCAAAATCGTGGTCAATCATGTAATAAAAAATAAACCTGCACACAGAACAATAATGTGATTTGTTTTTTATGAAACATGAGTAGATAAGGACTTGATCGGGTCCGAATGGAATGTGGAGGGGGTGATTTCTCGAAAGATCAAAGGATGCCGACACTTTTTCTTTTGTTCTCAGCCTGCTCTGGAATGCGCTAGGGTCCCCTGGGACCCTGTCTCTTGCTTCCTGCCCCCAGGCTATTCGACAGGGTGTGTCTCTGCTTTTCTAAGGCATTACCTTTTTTGGTAATACTCTGGCCCTCTGGTGTGGATTTCTGAGGGTTTGTCCTTTTGGGTGTGGTTCTTGTTTTGGGTGTTGGCCCACCTGTTTTGGGCGTTGGTCCTCTGTTTCGGGTGTGGTCTTTTTTGGCGTTGGTCCTTTTTTGGGCGTTAGCTCTTGTTTTGGGTGTGGTCATTTATGGTCTTTTGGGAGTGGTTTTATTTACCTTTGATTTCTTTTTGATCAGGTTTCCAATTGTGGGTGTGGCCACACAGCTGGCTGATGATCTTTTCTTGATTAATCACATGAAGGCAGCCATGTTCAGGTGGCCTAAGGCTGAAATAAAATTAATTTCATAATCCTCTGATGTACCCCTGGTGCTCTTCTGAGTGTGGCAGATAAGAGGGGGCTCCTGATGCTCTCAGCAAAATCCACTTAGGTGATTCTGTCTTACAAGTGAATACCTGTTGATGCCCTTAAATACCCACCTAAATGGGTAGGTGTTGGTATACTGGCACCTCAAATGGATAACCCAATTACTAATTCACTATTGTTTCTCGGGTAACCAAATTTTTTCCAAGCTCTTTTACAGTTTCTTCTAAATAAAACGACTGCTGTTTCAAGGTGTATTGTTTTGTTTTTAATTTTCAACTAATGGCTACATTGTTTCAATTGACAAGTGTGCATTTCTTCTCAGGGTTGAACCTGGTTGAAATGTTAAATAAAAATACAAATTTCACATTTCTCGATGTTGCTGAGGCATACTTGACTCTCTCTCTATATACAAATTTGCACAACTTTGGCTCACAGAGGTTGATAAACGCGTTGTTTGATTCCCCAACCTCGCGATATTCAGTCACCCACCCCCTCTATCTCTCTCTTTCTCCCTCCTACATAACCAATACAAGTTTGCAAAAGGTTGTTTAAAATTCTATTCTAAAAATTGTTTTCGCTCTCTCTCTCTCTCTCTCTCTCTCATACAGTATACAACTTTTCTGTTCACTTATGGTATTAGGATACGAGAGTGATATACTTCGTACTCTTTATAGTGCAAAAAGTCTGTATTCAATTTCAGGCTATGGTCACATGCGATGATTTAACATCATTCGTCACAAGTCGTTAAGTTCTTAAAGTCGCGCGCTTGTTGGTTTGTTATACAGTTTGAATTTTATAATTTTTCCTTAATAAAGGCTGTATGTGGACTGTGCTTTCGTTTAGCCTCACTCTACAATTCACGAGTTGATGACGTTCGCGTGTGATTCCAGGGTAGGCAATCACGTCCCCGTTGCTTATTGGGCATGCTTTCTCAATGGCGTGTCCTCGATGGCTTGTTTTTCTGTTTAAATACACTGAATTTTACTTTTAAAGGTTTGTCATGGGGGTGTATGTTCATTTCACTGTCCTTTTGTAACGGGCAAAAATACATGAGGTTCTCCTTCTTGATTGATTGAACACTCCCCCGTACAGAGCTCTTCCTAAACAGGGAATAAAAACAACAAAATCGTTAATAAGAAGATTTCGAGCTCCAAGTAGAAATGTTTATACTATTCAAAATATTAATAAACTCCAATACTCGAAAAGAACAAAATTAACATAGACGATTGGTTTGTCGTATTTGAGAATAAATTAAGATTTACTTATAGACAACTATGTCTGACAAAATAATCGGGGCTTTATTGCGAAATTGCGTTTACTATTGAAATTTACAATTGTTTTGAGAAATCTTTCTTCAAAATAAGCCACTATTATTTCTGTGTCTCTACACCGGTGAGTCGTTAGTTTTTTTTTTTTGCCGCCGGCTATTCAGAAAGAAAAAAAAAAATTATTTATTAAATTCAGTTCTAAATAATTCATTCAACTTAGCAAATAGCAGTTCAAAGTTTAACAGACTCGCGAGATCATTCCAGGTAAGTATCAACAAATTAATCACAAAATTCTTTTTAGTTTTAAGTGTCACTTTCGTCGTTCTCAATATGTCTTAATTCCCGTATCATCATCTTAGATTCCGACAAGACGTCTACACAAAGTCACTGGTGAGTATTTAGTTATTTAAATAGAATCATCCTTTTACATCCACTTCTTTGTTATATTTTTCTCCTTTTAATCTTCTTATTGTTTTTCTTTTCAGCAGTTGTTATTTTTACTAGTTATAACGTTAAACAAGTCGTGATGATGAATGATAGTCGTTTTATTGTTTTATCTTAAACATTCATGGCAGAATTAAGCAACAGCAAGGTAAGGAAGGGAAACTAACGCTAGGCTAATAATAACGGGACAGAGGAAGGGGAAAACTCAAATCCGCAAAAGACAAACGGATTTGAGGGTGTTAGTGGGATTCTTACTGCGCTAAAGCCTTAGGGCCAAATCTTACGGAACCAACACATTCATGGTCATCATCACCCTCTTCTTAAGATGCATGATTTCTCTACGGGAATAACACATCTTCGGCGTGGAGAAACTCTGCGTTGTATCCCATGGAAAAGGAACTATGTCCGCCGCTACAATTTGCGATTAATCTGTGTGGAAATAGGAACAAGCAAGAAAAAAAAACCAATAAAAAAAAAACAGATTTTAGACCGTATGGCCCAAATACTATGCATAATACCAGAACGTCTTGTTTTCTGTCACATTCTTTCGTGATCGAAGTTAAGTAGGTCATTCTTATCTTCATAACGATTTCTCTTCTTAAACATCAATATCAACGTCGGATTTTTTAACTACTACGTCGATTGCTGTGTACAATGTAGGTAAGTTTTCTTTAAGACCTTGGAGGAGAAACGAATTGGTAGGAAGATTAACTCCGAGTTCCGAGTCGCTTCCATCGTAGTCGCTTCCATCCTTACTGTCTAGTCTGATGGCCGCCGTCGTTCTACTCTTCACTTTTCATTATATCTATCATTTTTTTTTTAACGACCCGAAGCTCGTACAATAAAACTCATTTGTTGGTGAAACATTGTTGATCTCGACCATTGTTTACATTTCTTTACAACTGAAGGACCATCTATAATTCACGTCGACAAATAATTTACACAAAACAATTTCGTCATGTCGGTCGTAACTCTCGGTCAAGATAATGGCACGAGACCAAAAAAAAGAGGAGGGGGGGCAAAGGAAAAGGAGAAATACAGAATTGTAACGCCAAAACTGGCCATTACACTTTTACCATGTGCTGCAAGGTGATACATGTTGCACCTGTGTGTGCTCAAGCGTGGATGGTGCTGGCTGCTAGCCCACGGACGCTGAGGCGTTGTTGTTCAGCGCGTTCGTTCATGTTTGCATTGTTCACGTGTTTGTGTTTGCTTAAAAACACTGTCTTCAGCCAAAGATATATGTGATATGTTTTTCTGTACTTTGTTAGGGTAACCCTGCTCTTTCATCGTTTTGTTTTTGTTTTTCTACTGATTAAATTCTCTCCCGCTAACATATTTGCTGACAGTTGATGTCGAGGTCTTCGCACGAGTCCTAATAACGGTGTACAGCGACGTCAGTCGCTACTTTCGACGCGCAGGCTAATTCAAGCTAAAAATCTACGTATTTGACAATTCAGGGTATTTGAAATACGTTTGTTTGTGCTGCATTGACGTTTTCACATTACTTTCATAGTTTTTTTCATCTAATTAAAATCTGTCGTATTAACAAAACAAAAACGTACGTACTTGTTATCACACAATTCGGCAGGGCTAGGCTTAGTGTGTTTGCGAGGAGTACAGCACCGTTTGACACTATGGTCAGTGTTCAAGCTATTGCTGGCTAAAATTCCTTGCATTTTCTAGCACAGGTATGCGATATACGTTTTGCTTACGATGCATTGGTGTTCCGCCATTCGTTTTCGTGCTTTTTCCCCGACTAAATCAAAGCCTATCCTATTTATAAAAGTGTACGTAATTCTTATCCCACAGGCCGTACGAAGCCTAGTGCATCCGAGCCGTGAACAGCAGCGACAACAGCTGTAATCAAGGCTCACGCTAATCTACACTAAAAATCCTTGTCTCTTCCATAGGTTTACAGCATTTTGCTGATGTAAAATACAGTGTTTCAATTTTAATACAATCGCATTATTGTTTCACATGTCCGGTAGGACTTGTTCATTTCTTAGCTCTCACGGCCATTCGTTACCTTGGAAAATTTATCTCCAGATTTCCATATCTCTGTTTTTTTCCTGTTTTGCATTGATTTCTTACAAAAATAATTACAAATAATATTGATGATGATGATGATGATGAAAAGTTTACAGGTTTTCAGTTTTTAGTTACTATTTACTGATTGCCTTTTATTCCCTATAATTTTAACTGACGTGCTAAGAAATAAAATAAAATAAAACAAAATTCTGACTTTACTTTTAATGTATTTAGGCTCGTGCAAATGTTAAATTTTCTAAGTTAATCTGCATTGCATAATAAACGTTTAAGTGCAAATTTCGCTTTTAAGGTGTTACTAAGTTCACATTTTTGAGGGGCATAGCTCAATAGTGTTACTTATTAAAGCAGGCTTCATTACTCTTTTTTCTATTGTTTGATTATTTTGGGCTGTTTTGTTAGTAGGCAAGACAGGGAAATTGTAAGATAGGGGGAGAGTTTGAGGTCTTCTCTTTCCTCATTTGGTTTTAGTGGCTCATAGGTCTATTGTATAAGCAGGTCGCTCA
>JAHWFO010005664.1:361430-371927 GCA_023313115.1 Rhysida immarginata | reverse complement strand
GACTAGATGCAGTTGCATTCGTTTCGGGCCTTGTTACTCTTTCGACTGAAATTTTGTTTTAATCAAATTTTTTCGTTCTCTTTAACATCAATTTACTGTTTGTTATTCTTTCGTTTCTGTCCACGTGAGTCTGTTTGAAAAAAGAAAAATTGTCTTTCAAGGGTTCCTTTATTAGCCGACAAGCCCTACCTCTTAGTGAGTTGTTGCTTTTATGTGAATTTAAGCTAAAATTGTGTTTAAAATTACAAATTTTCCTGTTTTTTCAACACTATCCAGGTTATACGGGTTTCTCGTTACTAATATATGTCTGAAATGATTTGCTGTGATCGTTAAAAATACAACGCATACAGTTATACAATGTTTATGCTACAATTCCGTTTCTCTCTTTTGACACAAGTCACACTTGCACGTATTTTTATTTATTTATTTTTTTTTTCTGTTTTTCTGTGCTGATTTCTTACCAACAACAGGGTGCAGTAAGGGTGACGTGAGCTGAGGCATAGTTCAAATACATGTTTTCCTATTAATGTTAGGGTTCGCACGGGTTAAGGCAACCATCCGCACCTCTTCTTTTAAGTTTCTCCGATTTTTTATGATGATTTCATTTATTCTCGGCGTTGGTGAACGTTCAAATACGTTTTTTACCGTTACGGTTCACCAGACGTTTGCGCGTGCATTCTTACTAACATTGTCTATACATTTCGACAGCAGCAGATTAACTGATATTGTTAAAAGATTGCTCTCCTGAAAATAATTAAACACAGTTGTCAATTCTTCAATTCAACTATTCTTTTTACTTTTGGGCCGAAACTTAGGATATTTTATCTTCTATGCTGTTGTTATTTCAACAGTATACGTAAAGGTGTAAGCAGTGGGTTCCTATAAACAAACTTGTACATAACTGTTCTCAGCCACTCGGGCTGTGTGTACGGTCTTTGGCATGAACAGGGTTGCAGATCCCCTACTAACTGCGCTTTGAGGTAATCCGTGTAAAAAAATAGTCGTGTCTTCCAGTTAGGGTATATGAAATACGTTGCCTCATTAGTTTCAAGGGTTATTCGGCTAATTAAACTCTGCCTCTTGGTAAATTTTGTTGGCAAATTGTTTCAGTTGACTACTGATAACCCCGGGCTGTTAAATTAGCGGATTGACATAGCAAACTTTATAAACACCGTTTCTCACTATGTATGTTTAATTTTCTTCTACTCTCTATGATTTCTGTGTTCTGATTGTTCCGTTTGTTGTTTGTATTTTAAATAATTTTATCTCGCTCACTCTATAGAATGATATAGGTATCATTCTATACACGCTTTAAGTTAAATTTAGGTTAAAATATCACTTCGTCCTTTTAGTGTTACTTGTCTATCTGCTCCACACAGTCCTGTGGGTAGAACATCAGGTTATCATTCACTGGTTAAGTGATGATCTGAGTTCGATTCTATGTGACTGTAGGGCCCACATTTTATTCAGTCAATCCTCGTTTTTTTTTAACCTGTTATACACATAGTGTTAAGGTCAAAACTCGTTTTCCTTTTCTTTTCTTTTTGTACCGTAGTTTTTACAATTTTTGATGTCATCAAAAGCTGTTTACGACTTTTGGTACCAGACTGACCTATGGTTGAAATAAGTTTGTTTTTGGTTCATACGAGTTGCCCCACCTTTAGGGCCACTGATTTTTTCACCTCGTTAAAGTGTTTCTTTTTCGAGAAATGAGTACGCAATGGTTACCGCGTTGTTCAAGTATTACACTAGTCGCGTTGGATGGCATCTAAGCCGGCATATGATGCGATAAACGTTCGCACTAACCCAGGGTAAACCATATAATAAAGCCGTCCAATTTGTTTGACTGGTTTTTATCTGATTAAAAGTGTTTTATTTTTCGCCAAAATGCGTATGCAATGGTTTCCACGTAACTCAAACATGACATTGGCCGCGTTGGGTGTCATCTAAGTCGGCATCTGCTGCGATAAAACGTTCGCATTAAGCCATGCTAAACCAAATAATAAAAAAAATACTATCCAATTTGTCTGGCGGGTTTTCGCCTCGTTAAAGTGTTTTATTTTTTCGCCAAAAAGCGTACGCAATGGTTACCACATAACTCAAACATGACATTGGTTGCGTTGGATGTCATCTAAGCCAGCATCTGATGGGATAAAAGTTCGCACTAAGCAACGCTAAAAATTCTTTGTGATTTCCAGGTTTGTTATGTGAAATACGTTTCTCTTTAGTATTTAGCATCATTAATGTCTTTCATTTCGACTTATTTGAGTGGGCAAGAAGTAACCATGTTGCTCAAGTATAACGTTCACCGCGGTGGCTATCACTTAAATCGACGGCTGATATGATAAATGTTTGCGCTAAAGTGTCTTCGTGTCCTGCACCATGTTTTATGCCCGAAATTCAAGTAGTACATTTACCGAGTTGGTTGACATCTAAGGCGTCATCTGTTACGTTAAAAGTTTGTGGTAATCCACGCTATAACGTCTTTGTGATTACCGCTCGGGTTATGTGAAATACGTTTCTCCATTAGTTTCACAAGTATTTTGCCTCGTTAAGGTCTTTCATTTCATCAACTATGCATGGGTAAGGGTAACCACGTTGCTCAAGTACAACATACGCCGCAGCGACCGGCACCTATGTCGGCACCGGACACGATAAATGTTCACGCTAAAAAGTTTTTGTGATTTTTCAGTGATTCTGCATACGTACATATACTGATTTTTCAGCCAAAATTTCATTCATTCATTAAGTCAAAATGTTCTAAAAATTAAAAGTTTTCGCTCGGAAAGTTGGCTGGTCGGCTGGTTGGTTGGTTGGTGGATTAGCTTGTTATCTAAAGATTGAAAACATTACATGCATTTCCTTAGATTGCCAAACACTGTCACACATTACTGTTATGGTGCTGTACGGTTGTAATTCCACACCCGAGTGTGAATCTATTCACGACAGGGCTGGTAGAACTCCTTTATGGCAAAGCCTCATTTATCCAAAATGCTGTATAGTTATGAATAACTATAACGAAATGATAGCAATTCTGAATGCTTCAACACCAGATCAACGGCTCTGGAGGTTACGCAACACAGGGTTGATGTGAAAACGCCAACAAGCACTATTGGAAATGCTTAGCTACAAGCTCTCTAATCCGTCCACATTCTGAGGTAGTCATGTGTGTGTGTGACAAAGTAAATATCTTGTTTTGACAGCCCGGGTGTCGTACAGTAGCAAACGTTTCAACATTTTTACACAACAGCGTAGTTAAGGTTTTAACATGCACTATGTCAACGTCACAGTTGAAAAACATGATTTCGCTCACAACACCAAACACAGATGTATGGACAGTAAGAAATACGACAGGTATTCATTTTATGGTGCATATCACAACTAAGTTCGATTTAAATATATATAAACAAAAAAAAAAGATGCCTTTAACTGGTAAGCAAAATACTAGCTTCCACGGTCTACCTCTTCAGGGCAAACTATTCTTACGGCAGTCATCTCATGCACTTCTTGCACAAACTCAGGTTTCATACTTTCAAATACGGTGTCATTTGTTCAGCCATAGTGAAGGTTTGAAGTGTAATACAGAAAACCGTCCCGAATGTATCTAACTTTTACATTCTAAACTCGTTACCAACAATTCAAATCTGACGGTACCACATGTATTTGTTCGTTTGAGTTTCAACAGTGTAATAGTTGCAAATTCAAGCACTCAACCAGACTCCAAACAAACTCAGCAGACATCACTTTCATAAACAAAGCAAAGTACTTGCAATAATCACGTTTTCATCCAAGTCGTTATTTATCAACGGTAAGGCTAGTACTCAACATCCATAAATTATTTCTAAGGGTTAAGATACCATCATTTGACACACGGTGTAACATCTCACGTCGTTAATAAAAAATTATATAATTATCAACTCATCCGAATGCAGCGATAGTAATTTGTCGCTGTATAAGTAACTTTTTGTTGCGTTAGTAACTTTGTCGTGTTTAACTTCGTGTACGCAAAATCGGCCGGAGATATAATCTCGTGAATGTAAATTCTTGCTAACATGTAGAGCCACGTATACAATTTCTAGGCAGCGCCTAATTTCGTGAAGACAAAAAAAGGTCGGAGATGTAATTTCGTGAATGGAAATTCTTCCCGACATGTAAATCCGCAAATGCAATTTCTTGTCTTTGCGTATTTTCACGTACCCAAAAAATGGCGGAGATGTAATTTCCCGAATGCAGATTCTTGTCGACATGTAGATCCGTGAATACATTTTCCAGACTCGGATTAAACCTGCGAATACAATTTTCCTCCTCGATGTAATTTCAAGTTGTCAAATTTCGCTCGTGTCAGGATAAAATCGAAGTGATTTAAAAAGTAAAATCTTATGTGTTGCAAAAAAAAAAAAATAAAAGGCTACATAAAATACAAAGAGACAGACAGTCATGCATTGACTCGACGCACTACTGCTTTGCAACACTAACAATAACATCATTCACCAATAACAACTCACCGTAAAAGAGTGAACAAGTACCACTCACCAAATAAGCGATACCTCCTGTTTACCATCACACAAGTGCTATCCCAGTAGATAATAAATGCCGCACTCAATTAACCACTGGCGTAATTATCAATATTACAGATGGTGCTACCGAGTTAGGTTTCAGAGGGTTTCATTGCATAAAATAACGTGTTCCAAAACAGTAGTGCGTCGAGTCAATGCATGACTGTCTGTCTCTTATGTAAGTTTCGGCCCAAAAGTAAAAAGAATAGTTGAATTGAAGAATTGACAACTGTGTTTAATTAATTTCAGGAGAGCAATCTTTTAACAATATCAGTTAATCTGCTGCTGTCGAAATGTATAGACAATGTTAGTACGAATGCACGCGCAAACGACTGGTGAACCGTAAAAAACGTATTTGAACGTTCACCAACACCGAGAGTAAATGAAATCATCATAAAAAATCGAAGAAACTTAAAAGAAGAGGTGCGGATGGTTGTCTTAACCCGTGCGAACCCTAACATTAATAGGAAAACGTGTATTTGAACTATGCCTCAGCTCACGTCACCCTTACTGTGCCCTGTTGATGGTAAGAAATCAGCACAGAAAAACAGAAAAAAAAATAAATAAATAAAAATACGTGCAAGTGCGACTTGTGTCAAAAGAGAGAAACGGAATTGTAGCATAAACATTGTATAACTGTATGTGTTGACAAATACCCTGAGGAAAAGATGTCATTTAGCATTTGTATTTACGAGATATTAAGGAAGAAGAAACCTTGAAAGAGAGACAGAGAGCTGAAGATAAGGTTAACTGTAAGGAATCGAAACAGCGAGAAATGCTGTATTTTTAAACAATCACAGCAAATCATTTCAGACATATATTAGTAACGAGAAACCCGTATAACCTCGATAGTGTTGAAAAACAGGAAAATTTGTAATTTTAAACACAATTTTAGCTTAAATTCACATAAAAGCAACAACTCACTAAGGTGTAGGGCTTGTCGGCTAATTAAGGAACCCTTGAAAGACAATTTTTCCTTTTTTCAAACAGACTCACGTGGACGGAAACGAAAGAATAACAAACAATAAATTGATGTTAAAGAGAACGAAAAAATTTGATTAAAACAAAATTTCAGTCGAAAGAGTAACAAGGCTCAAAACGAATGCAACTGCATCTAGTCAGATTGGGCTCACCGATGGATAGATAGGCTCGCTATTATCTGTCTATTGGTGCTATCATTACATTAAACCTTCGTAGTCAACAAAGCAGTGTATTGCTAAAAGCAACCTTCGGTGTTCAGGGTGCACGCGGGCATTGTTTGGGTCGGTTCACAATGCGTTTGCCACTCCAAGTGCGGGCAGAAATTAGGAAGAAGGATGTGTAAGCGACTGAGCGACCTGCTTATACAATAGACCTATGAGCTACTAAAACCAAATGACGAAAGAGAAGACCTCAAACTCTCCCCCTATCTTATAATTTCCCTGTTTTGCCTACTAACAAAACAGCCCAAAATAACCAAACAATAGAAAAAAAGAGTAATGAAGCCTGCTTTAATAAGTAACACTATTGACCTATGCCCCTCAAAAATGTGAACTTAGTAACACCTTAAAAGCGAAATTTGCACTTAAACGTTTATTATGCAATGCAGATTAACTTAGAAAATTTAACATTTGCACGAGCCTAAATACATTAAAAGTAAAGTCAGAATTTTGTTTTATTTTATTTTATTTTTTAGCACATCAGTTAAAATTATAGGGAATAAAAGGCAATCAGTAAATAGTAACTAAAAACTGAAAACCTGTAAACTTTTCTTCATCATCAATATTATTTGTAATTATTTTTATAAGAAATCAATGCAAAACAGAAAAAAAACAGAGATATGGAAATGTGGAGATAAATTTTCCAAGGTAACGAATGACCGCGAGAGCTAAGAAATGAACAAGTCCTACCGGACATGTGAAACAATAATGCTATTGTATTAAAATTGAAACACTGCATTTTACATTAGCAAAATGCTGCAAACCTATGGAAGAGATAAGGATTTTTAGCTTAGATTAGCGTGAGACTGGATTACAGCTGTTGTCGCCGCTGTTCATGGCTCGGATGCACTAGGCTTGGTACGGCCTGTGGGATAAGAATTATGTACACTTTTATAAATAGGACAGGCTTTAATTTAGTCGAGAAAAAAGCACGAAAACGAATGAGGGAACACCAATGCATCGTAAGCAAAACGTATATCGCATACATTTGCTAGAAAATGCAAGGAATTTTAGCCAGGAATAGCTTGAACACTGTCCGTAGTGTCAAACGGTGCTGTACTCCTCTCGAACACGCTAAGCCTAGCCCTGCCGAATTGTGTGATAACAAGTACGTACGTTTTTGTTTTGTTAATACGACAGATTTTAATTAGATGAAAAAAACTCTGAAAGTAATGTGAAAACGTCAATGCAGCACAAACAAACGTATTTCAAATACCCTGAATTGTCAGATACGTAGATTTTTAGCTTGATTTAGCCTGCGCGTCGAAAGTAGCGACTGACGTCGCTGTGCACCGCTATTAGGCCTCGTGCGAACACCTCGACATCACCTTTGTGCAAATATGTTAGCGTGAGAGAATTTAATTAGGAGAAAAACAAAAACAAAACGATGAAAGAGCAGGGTTACCCTAACAAAGTACAGAAAAAATATCACATATATCTTTGGCTGAAGACACAGTGTTTTTAAGCAAACACAAACACCTGAACAATGCAACCATGAACAAACGCGCTGAACAACAATGCCCCAGCGTCCATGGGCTAGCAGCCAGCACCATCCACGCTTGAGCACACACAGGTGCTACATCTATCACCTTGCAGCACATGGTAAAAGGGCAGTGAAACGAACATACACCCCCATGACAAACCTTTAAAAGTAAAAATCAGTGTAATTAAACAGAAAAACAAGCCATCGAGGACACGCCATTGAGAAAGCATGCCCGAGAAGCAATGTGGACGTGATTGACTACCATGGAATCACACGCGAACGTCATCAACTCATGAATTGTAGAGTGACGCTAAACGAAAGCACAGTCCACGTACAGCCTTTATTAAGGAAAAATTATAAAATTCAAACTGTATAACAAACCAACAAGCGTGCGACTTTAAGAACTTAATGACTTGTGACGAATGATGTAAAATCATCGCATGTGACCATAGCCTTAAATTGAATACAGACTTTTTGCACTATAAAGAGTACGAAGCAAATCACTCTCGTATCCTAATACCATAAGTGAACAGAAAAGTTGTATACTGTATGAGAGAGAGAGAGAGAGAGAGAGAGAGAGAGCAAAAACAATTTTTAGAATACAATTTTAAACAACCTTTTACAAACTTGTATTGGTTATGTAGGAGGAGGGAGAAAGAGAGAGAGAGAGGGAGTGGGTGACTGAATATCGTGAGGTTGGGGAATCAAACAACGCGTTTATCAACCTCTGTGAGCCAAAGTTGTGCAAATTTGTATATAGAGAGAGAGAGAGTCAAGTATGCCTCAGCAACATTGAGAAATGTGAAATTTGTATTTTTATTTAACATTTCAACCAGGTTCAACCCTGAGAAGAAATGCACACTTGTCAATTGAAACAATGTAGCCATTAGTTGAAAATTAAAAACAAAACAATACACCTTGAAACAGCAGTAGTTTTATTTAGAAGAAACTGTAAAAGAGCTTGGAAAAATTTGGTTACCCGAGAAACAATAGTGAATTAGTAATTAGGTAATCCATTTGAGGTGCCAGTATACCAACCCCTACCCATTTAGGTGGGTATTTAAGGGCGTCAACAGGTGTTCACTTGTAAGACAGAATCACCTAAGTGGATTTTGCTGAGAGCATCAGGACCCCTCTTATCTGCCACACTGGTGCTGGTGCTCAGAAGAGCAGCAGGGGTACATCATAGGATTATGAAATTAATTTTATTTCAGCCTTAAGCCATCTGAACATGGCTGCCATCATGTGATTAATCAAGAAAAGATCATCAGCCAGCTGTGTGACCACACCCACAATTGGAAACCTGATCAAAAAGAAATCAAAAGTAAATAAAACCACTCCCAAAAGA
Organism: Rhysida immarginata; assembly: GCA_023313115.1. NCBI lineage: Eukaryota > Metazoa > Arthropoda > Chilopoda > Scolopendromorpha > Scolopendridae > Rhysida > Rhysida immarginata. Next base: position 363,341 of record JAHWFO010005664.1, on the reverse strand, counting down.
CCATAAATGACCACACCCAAAACATGACTACGCCCAAAACAAGAGCTAACGCCCAAAAAAGGACCAACGCCAAAAAAAGACCACACCCGAAACAGAGGACCAATGCCCAAAACACGTGGGTTAAACCCAAACAGAGTGACAACACCCAAAACAAGAACCACACCCAAAAGGACAAACCCTCAAAAATTCACACCAGAGGGCCAGAGTATGACCAAAAAAGATAATGCCTTAGAAAAGCAGAGACAGACTCTGTCGTATAGCCCGGGGGCAGGAAGCAAGGGACAGGGTCCCGGGGGACCCTAGCGCATTCCAGAGCAGGCTGAGAACAAAAGAAAAAGTGTCGGCATTCTTTGATCTTTCGAGAAATCACCCCTTCCACATTCCATTCGGACCCGATCAAGTCCTTATCTACTAACATGCAAATGTTTTATAATAAGTGTTCAAATTTACTCCCTCTGGCATGAATGCATGCTTCACAACGTTGTTCTTCGCGAATCTGGTCCGCAGCTGTAGCGATTGTGGCTACCAGCTCTACATCGGATACCACAGGTGTCTCATATACATAGAGAAAGGAATTAAAAACCTTTCTTTATTTTTTTACTTACTTTCCCTATGCTTGTATACCAATATCTTTAAGAGTCCCCGCAGAATCCAAACAACTGTTTCCTGCAGGTAGGATTTCAACATTTTTTATCTCAAAACAATGCCCCAGAGAAAAAAATGAAAGAGGGAAATGTTGCTTAGATTTGATCCCTCTATCACCCTCTCTCCAAGTTTGTACACGTTATTCGAGAACATCCTGTATGCAAAGTCCGCCAAAAATGTTTACACACTTCAGCAAAAGAAAAAACTATATAAAAGTTGTAATACTAAATTCATACAGGCATCAGGCGATGAATATAATTCCACTTTGACTTCTACAATCACGACAGCTGTTCAAAGTGATTATCATAAGCGCTGAGATATTTTTGAATACGGCGAACAGTTTCTCCTATCCATTTCCTAGCAAACTCTTATCAGTAATCTCCTATGCCTAGGTGGCACTCGTGGCAGTGTCTTTCATCTGGACCGTCTTCATTCAATACATGTAATAATACTGGGGTGTAAGCTTTCGACTTTGCTGTTACGGAAAATATTATAATGATATCTAGTAAAGTGTGTATAGATTTTTTTGGCGGACTCTGTAGAAAATAAAGGATACATTGTATTACCGCGAGAAAGACTTGAATCGTTGTTGATGCTGCTTCACGCAACAATCGCAATAGTCTTCATTAAACAAAGCAAATAACGACGTCACAGTGTTTAACGATGACAAAATTCTGATTTAGATAAAAAAAAAAAAAAAGAGGTGTGGTCACCACCCGACTTTCTTATACATAAATGACCTGGTCCAAATTCAGAAAAAAAATTAAACTGTCTAAAAAATCTACTTCAGATAAAATTTTAAAAAAGTTTGTGAATAAAAGTTACTTCAAATTAGCTTCAAAACACTTTGGTATAGATTCCAAATTTGCTTAGACCATCTTATTTCGCCTATACCATCTTATTTCGCAAAAAACTGGATTTTGACAAGAGTAAAACTGGTACTTCCGGTTGGAATTTTGAAAAATTTTCTTAACAAAAGTTGTTTATAATTGAAAATGGAACACTTTTTACTCCATACAAAATTTTCATAAACGCAATGTTTAACGAGATATTTCAAAATTTATATTTTGGCGCTGGAGTAAACTGATGCTTCCGGTTCACCAATTCCACTGGAAAACTAATCGGACTCCAGAGGAAGATTATAATAAGTTTAAAGTTTGCTCTCGACAGCTTTAGCCGTTTGGACGCTAGCGTGGAAACACACACAGATTGACACAGACATTTTCCAGAAATCACTTTTTCGTAATCTAGGGACCCTAAAACGTG
>JAHWFO010005664.1:305510-351430 GCA_023313115.1 Rhysida immarginata | reverse complement strand
TTTCTCTTCTTTATTATTTTTGGTATAATTTATTCCTAAAATTTTTAAGTATTGTACTATCGAAATTCCATATTCTTCTTGCAAAAATATATCTTCATCATTTGAATAATTTTTCATTCCAGATTTTGACATGTTTATAACGGCATTTGATACTAATTGATATTCCAAAATCAGTTGTAACAATATTCTCACTTCATGTTTAATGGCTAAAAAAAACTAATATTGTCTGTATATGCTACATGTGTTGGATAACTCTGAAGTGGACCATTTCTTTCTTTTCCCAAGACATAACTTACAGCTTTTAGGAAAGGGTCAATGCTAATAACAAAAAATAAAGAGGACAATGAATCCCCTTGCCTTATTCCTCTTGCCAGTGGTATAACCTCCGACTTTCACCAGATCAAGCCTTCGAAGGTATCATATTTCTTTAAAACTTGTATTAAATAATGATGATTAACTCGATCAAAATCTTTGAAATTATCCAAAGACATTTACATTCCTTTTAAATTTTTTAGCAAATGATTCATTTCCCTTATGATATATAAAATACCCTGTATACGTCTATTTTTAATCGCACAAGTTTGACATGGAGAAATATATTGTTAAATATTTTTTGTAATCTATCCGAGATTATTCGAGCTAAAATCTTCTATTCATAATTTGGCAAAGAGATCGGCCTATAGTCTATTACTCTTTTCTGGATTTTCATTCTTAGGCTGCCCTGCAACACATATTGAATTTATCATTTTACCCGCGTCATAAAAATAATTGAAAATACAGTGTAGAATCACTTGGAGCTCATTTATCTCATAAATCTCAATACCAATTCCATCATTTCCAAGTGCAGATTTCTTATTTAATTTTTTACAGCTGTTTTTACTTCACAAAGAGATTTCTTGATTCTCATCATCTACACAAAAACCTTCCATTTTACAGGGTGTCCAAAACGTCTGGTAACATGGCAGATATCTCAAAGCTGCCAGGTAGACGAAATCTGATGAGTGTGATTTATAGGTAATAGGGGGAGGGGAAATTCATTGCCGCCTCAAATTTGACCTTGACCCCCAAATTTAAGGTCATCCATTTCCTAACTCGAGAAGTATTAAAGTAGAGAAAAATGCTATCCTGTAGAGCAACACCACATTAGTCTAAAAACAATTTTTAATCACACCCTTCCCTTTGGATGATTTTGAGAAAATGGGCGAGAAAGATACCCAAGAGTGTGCTCCCCCTTCCCCTTCCCAACGGTGTGCTTCACTGCAATTAAAATGTGTTAGACACCTAAGCCAACCTGGCCAGCTCAACCTGACCTTGAGTGACTCTTTCTCGCCCATTTTCTCAAAATTTTTGGATACCCTGTATATTTCTCTATGAACTTACCATTACTTATATAGAGGATGTCTTTTTAAAAAAAAAATACACATAAAATTCATGAAATGCTGCATACAGTTTATCATGTTTAAGAATTTCATTAAAGCTACTTATGAGAATCCGCCGTTTGCACGATAACTTGAAAACGAATTAACTTTTCAAATTCTGTTTTCAGAAATATGACCATCAAAGTATCGGCCGTATCAACTTTTCTGAATTTTTCGTGGACCCCTTCAAGTCGAATTCACGTGCTAAAACAGTGAGTGTAAAGAATACAAAGAGAATGGCATGTCATATAACAATCGATTTGTTAAGAAGGAATACATAGTTACTTTCTGTTCATATTTTAAGCATTACTCACATCGGCGCGCGCACGACAAATCGCTTTGTCGACGCAAGATTGCTCAAGTGCTTATTAAGTAGCAGAAGAATGGAGCTACTTATTGGTTTTATAAAGTCAGTCCGTCCTCTTCATAATTTCTACATTATTTGAGGTAGAAGGTTGAAATTCGGAATGTAGCTTACTATGGGCATGCCCATCTGCACTATTTGGTTTGGTTTTGATTGGTACACTGGCGTCGGAATTACGGGGGTGAGATTCAGGAAGGGCAACATATCTGTGTGCTATCTAGGTACGTAAAGGCGTGAAATTCGGTATCCAGATTCCTCTATGCAAGCTCTACAGTACTATGAAGTTTAGGCCCAATTTTCCAGGAGGGTCGGATTTGCGGGGATGGCAGTCACTTGGTCCTTAAAACTATGGCAAAATATGGCATGTGATATATCATACGTTCGGAACTGATGAAAAAGGAAAGAAGATACGAGGTTTTTTAATATTATACATATTACGTTCGAGAAAATCAATTTTTTTTATTAGAAAACTTGGGGAGAGGAAAAAAGTGCAGATAAAGGGGTAAAAATAGATGACCGCAGGTCTGCCACTTGCCTTCCCCTACTCGGGGGGGGGGGGTTAATTTCTTTTTAATAAATGTATAAATGTATTTTTGCTTCAATGCTAAAGCTCCTCCTTGAAATGTATACAAGATTTTATTTTATACATCTACTATTTTTGATGAATTTTTAATAATGCTTGCTTGAACAGGCACTAAACCTAATTTTTTGCTGTAGTAATCATATGTCATCGTGAAGTCTTTATACTTATTTTCTACATGAAAAGTCCACATGACATTTAAAAATATTCCAAAAAATTAGCAGATTATCATTTCTATTTACATTTTTTATAAAGCTTCTCGCTAACTCTTTTACCATATTTAAACATTACTCCTGCTGTTTCCATTTGCTACACCGTAAATGTAATGCACGTTGGCAAGCTCAGCATTTGTGAATCGCTGCATGACAGAACTGATTCCACAACACAAGGGACAGGGTTGTTTGTAATAGCAACATTTTATCGGTAGGCTTCGAATTTGCATACATTTACGTATTGTGAGCTTGTCTTTGCAATAGGGCTGGTTGAAGTATTTAATTATGTTTTAACAAGTGACACTTCATTGACTACAATCAATTAGCAACAGATCCTATTAGCACCTATGTTTTAGGGAGAGTTCATCATAATGCAAAATAATTCGAACCTCATTTGTCAGTGTCAATAATTGTGGTTCAGTACCATTTTGGTAATGGGGTAATGGGGTGACAAAGTTTAAGGAGTTCAAATTACTGTCATTGGATGTTTAGAGCTGTTCTGTACGCATGTCAGCCACATTGCAAGCGGTGCATCCTACTTTTAGCCCCGCATATCTTTGCAGGGGTTGAGTTTCCCTAAAAACACTATAGAGAAAAGATACTTATGGTTGCACCCTCTATCACCTCGAAAAGTTTGTACTAGGAATTTTGAGACACCCTCTATATTTTTACAAAAAATTGACAACATTCTAAAGTAGCTGATGAAATCAAGAATTTTTAATAATGTGTAAATTATTTAACATTAACTAAAATATGTTGTGTGCTTTTTAAAAACATAAGTTGCTCATATAGATCATTTATCTTTTTTTCCTTTGAAATAATAAATAAAATCAGCCCACTGCCACATAGACTGCAAGGACCATAGAAAAAGAAGGTATTTTCCAGTAGCGCAATATCATCAGATCTTGGCCAACAAATTGTTCGTAGAAAAACTTGATGTTTGACGATTGTTCTCCTACTTACAAAATTCATCCATTCATCCTATGCTACTTTTGTAACAGTAAACAGAATACCAGTACTAGTTTTCTTCTTGGAAGATAACTTGTCCTGGGCTATCTGTTAATTATCTCTGTGACGAACTTCAGGACCAACAAAAAGAATCGGCCTAGATTTATGTCAAAGTGGGTGATCTAGAAATTGACAGTCAAGTTCCTATAATTGACACAGCTAGGTCAATTGCTGGAAATTAAGAAGTTACACTTAAAACCATCATGTTTCCTTTATTATTACCCTACATTCTATATCACATTAGTATATTTTGTTCGTTTTTTTAAACACAGAAATTATAAATAATTGACAGGATATGTCAATTACTAGTGACACTATACATCTGGGTTCCAGTAGTTGACGGTGATTAAAGCAGTTAAAATATTGGTCATCTGAAATTCTGTTACTACTAAAAGTATCGTCCAGTGATCACACAAGAAGGTTCACGTAAAATTAATAACAAATATTGCATAACATTCATGAAAGAAATTCAAGTAATTAACCCTCGCGTAGTGGTTCATTACAAGTTTTTTTCGACTAGGTAAGGCATTCAACAATCAACATGTTTGCGGCCATTATAGGGAGCAAAGTTCCTAGTTTTTTGCTGTTCTGGGAAGCCTAATACATTGTTTAATACGAGGTGGCAACACCAGTTCCTTTTCTTGCCTTGTTACTTTATTAAAATCCTTTAAATTGTGAATTTTCAATTACTGGTATACTGTGAACTACTGGTACATCTACCCTATAATTTTTTAAAATGGTTGAATTAAATTAAAATGCCGCAAACATGACCATTAACGATCAAGGTCATCGGCGAGTACTTCATAATTCCTACTTCTAATTAATTATGTTAATACATTGTTTAATAAAGTCCCTTTTCTTGTGTTGTTACTTTATTAAAAGCCTTTAAATCGTGAATTGTCAACTACTGATACATCTACCCTACTATTAAACTGATTTAGTTCCATTTTGCTATGACTGACTATATTCGAGAAATAGCATATTTTGGAAATTATATTTTTGTCTGATATTTAGGAAACTATTGGTGGCACAAAAGTCAGCATGTTTCAGTGAGATATATACGTGGATGCGTATGATTAAGCACAAGATTTCGGGATACTCGTACAAGCTCACAATCAGAAGAGTGGACAGAAAGAACAAGGTTAACTTCCTATAGAGGCATATTCTCATTCTCATTTTCCGCGAGGAAATCCCCGCATTGTATGGAGAGGATAATAGCAAACTTTGTCTACATCAAAACAAAGCCTCCAGCCATATTACTAACTCGACCGTTGACGTTTATGTTGGATTTAGAAGATGAAACTGGAATTCACATTATACCCTTTCAAGAAATCGCTGTCAAGTCATCAGATGCATCCACCATGAATTTCTGTGGATTTGGATTTTGAAATGCATCGGCCTTGGTATTCTACAGACATCTCATCTACAGTGGAGGATACAGTATAGGGCAATATTCCACAACCAGGGTCACCAAATACACTACCCTATCAAAAGTCATGGGACACCATCACTTTAATAGAAACACTCAAAAATATAAATATTTTATTATCTTGTTGGTCCACTTTTTGCTGCTATCAGAGCTTCTACTCTCTTGTGGAATACTGTCCACAAATTTTTGATACGTTTCGACAGGTAAATTTCGCCATTCTGCCATAAATGTCTTGGACAGTTCGGTCACGGATTTCGGGCGTTCCGCACAAGCGGGCAATCGATGTTCCAACACGTCCCACATATGTTCGATGGGGTTCAGATCGGGGCTTTGTGCAGGCCAGTCAAGTTTTCGAACCCCTTTTTCATCAAACCATGTGCCTACAGCCCTTGCTTTATGGCAAGGTGCGTTATCGTGCTGAAACAGAAAAGGGCCATTGCCAAAGTGTTTGCCAGAGAGGTGGGAGTGCTGCGTTGTCCAGAATGTCTTGGTAACGCTCTGCGTTTAGATGTCGTCCACAGAAACGATTGCACCCAACCCATACGATGAAAAGCACCCTCACACCATCACCGACCTTCCGCCGAACTTCACCTTGGGCACAACACAGCTTTTATTAAATGTAGGCCTAATATTATTTAGTCATTTTCAACTATAAGCCTAAGTAGAAGAGCCATGGGTTGGGGTGCATATATAATGAGCTGGGTAATATAAACAACCATATATATGGGTTGGGGTGCATATATCAATCAATGAGCGTGCAGCATTCGCGTCATGTGACCACCCACCCCTTTCCTGATGTCACAGGCGGCCATTTTCAGGTCACGTGATGGGTTTTCCCCGTGATGTCACAGCTGATAAGATTATTTTTAAATTTTATTTTTCATTTTAATTTTTTACCTGCCATTTTTCTAATTTCGGGTGTTGTCATTTCAGGTGTGGTCTTTAATTTTGGTGTTGGTGGTCCTTGTTTTGGGTGTTGGTCCTTATTTTGGGTGTTGGCACTCTGTTTTGGATGGTGGTCCTCTGGTTTGGGTGGTGGTCCTTGTTTTGGCTGTTGGCCCTCTGTTTTGGGTGGTGGTCCTTGTTTTGGGTGGTGGTCCTTGTTTTGGCTGTTGGCCCTCTGTTTTGGGTGTTGGTCCTTGTTTTGGGCGTTGGTCCTTGTTTTGGGCGTTGGTCCTTTTTGGGCGTTGGTCCTTTTTTTTTTTGGATGTTGGTCCTTTTTTGGGTGTTGGTCCTTGTTTTGGGGTGTTGGTCCTTGTTTTGGGGTGTGGTTCATCTTTTTGGGTGTTGGTCCTTTTTTGGGCATTGGCCCTCTGTTTTAGGCATTGGTCCTTGTTTTTGGCATGGTCCTTAATTTTTGGTGGCGATCCTTGGTTTGGGTGTGGTCACTATTCTAACTGCGACCATCTTGTTTAATCGCGTGATTGTGAGCATGTTCTGATTCCTTAAGGCTAATGATAATAAAATTAATTTCATATTCTTAGTTATACACAGGGTTTTGGGGCTTCACTGCAAAGGTGCTTTTTGTGATTTTTATCTCACAATATAAGTTACTCAGGGCGTGGTATATATACCTACTAAAGTGAGGCGTGTTATACCTCGTACATACTGCCACCTCAATTTGTTTTTACCTAATTACTAATTATCATTTTGTTTCTACCAGAACCAAATTTTTCCCGTATTACTTTAACCTCCCTTCTAATTAACTACTTCTGTTTCAAGGCGTTCAGTTTGTTTTTTAAGTTTCAATTAATTATTAAAAACTGCATTCCATTGTCTCGTTTGAGTGGTTGCTTGTTTGCTCCCACAGCCTGATATAGTGTTTGACAGGTGTCTGAATTCGCATATACATGTTTATAAATGCCACTAGATCACAGAGCCTGATGAAATGTACGTATTCACTAACTTTTTTAGCTTATTTTAAAGGCGGACTGTTTGAAATTTGTTTTATTTTCATTTTTCCCTCTCTCACTGATTGCCTTTGCTCGCATGAAGGGTTGAAATGTTAAAATAAAAATACAAATTTCACGTTTCTCAATGCTGGTGAGGCATAATTGACTCTCTATACAAATTTGCACAGCCTTGCCTCACATAGGTTGATAAACGCGTTGTTTGATTCCACAACCTCGCGATATTCAGTCACCCACCCTCTCTCTCTCTTTCTCTCTCTCTCTCTCTCTCTCTCTCTGTCCTACATAACCAATACAAGTTTGCAAAATGTTGCTTAAAATTGTATTCTAAAAATTGTTTTCTCTCTCTCTCTCTCTTTCTCATACATTATACAACTTTTTCTGTTCACTTATGGTATTAGGATACGTGAGTGATATGTTTTGTACGCTTCGGACTCTTTATAGTGCAAAAGTCTGTATTCAATTTAAGGTTGTGGTCACATGCGATGATTTAACATCATTCGTCACAAGTCGTTAAATTCTCAAAGTCGCGCGCTTGTTGGTTTGCTTTACAGTTTGTTTTATCACACAGTTCGGCGGGCTAGGCTTAGCATGTTCGCGAGGAGTACAGCGTCGTTTGACACTACGGTCAGTGTTCAAGCAAATCCTGGTTAAAATTCCTTGCATTTTCTAGCCCAGGTGTGTAATATACGTTTTGCTTATGATGCATCGGTGTTCCCCCATTCGTTTCGTGCCTTTCCGACTAAATTAAAGCTTGCCTATTTACAAAAAGCGTACGTAATTCTTATCACACTGGTCGTGCGTAGCCTAACATATCCATACTGTGAACAGCCGCGACAGAAGCTGTGATCAATGCTCACGCTAATCTAAGCTAAACACTCTTGTCTCTTCCATACCGTTGCTGCATTTTTGCTAATGCAAAATTAATACAATGTAGTGTTTCAATTTTAATACAATAGCATCCCAAGTGCGGTATGACTTGTTCATTTCTTAGTTCTTGCGGTCATTCGTTATCTTGGAAAATTTATCTCCACATTTTCATATCTCTGTTTTTTCTGTTTTGCATTGATTTCTTATAAAAATAATTACAAATAATATTGATGATGATGATGTAATATTTCCAGGTTTTTCGTTTTTTAGTTACTATTTTACTGATTGCTTTTTATTCCCTATAATTTTAACTGACGTACTAAAAAATAAAATAAAATAAAACAAAATTCTGACTTTACTTTTAATGTATTTAGGCTCGCGCAAATGTTAAATTTTCTAAGTTAATCTGCATGGTATAATAAACGTTTAAGTGCAAATTTCACTTTTAAGGTATTACTAAGTTCACATGTTTGAGGGGCATAGGTCAATATAGTTACTTAATAAAGCAGGCTTCATTACTCCTTTTCTATTGTTTGGTTATTTTGGGCAGTTTTGTTAGTAGATAAGACAGCGAAAATGTAAGATACGTGAGAGTTTGAGGTCTTCTCTTTCCTCGTTTAGTTCTAGTTGCTCCTAGGGCTATTGTATAAGCAGGTCGCTAGAGGGGTTACACATTCCAACTCCTAATTTCTGTCCGCACTAGGCGGGGTAAGTGCATAGTGAACCAACTCAAACAATGCCAGCGCTCAGCTGTGAACTCCAAAGGTTGCTTTTACAACACATTGCTCTGCTGGATAAGAAGGGTTAATGTAATGATAGGCTCACTATTAATCGTTTACTGTTGCTTTCTATCCATCGGTGACGCCTATCTGACTAGACGCAGTTGCATTCGGGCCTTGTTACTCTTTCGACTGAAATTTTGCTTTAATCAAATTTTTTTGTTCTCTTTAACATCAGTTTACTGTACTGTTTGTTATTCTTTCGTTTCCACCCAAGTGAGTCTGTTTGAAAAAAGAAAAATTGTCTTTCAAGGGGGGGTCCTTTGTTAGCCGACAGGCCCTACCACTTACTGAGTTGTTGGTTTTATGTGAATTTAAGCTAAAATTCTGTGTTTAAAATTACAAATTTTCCTTTTTCAACACTATTGAGGTTATACGGGCTTCTCGTTACTAATATATGCCTCAAATGATTTGCTGTGATCGTTGAAAATGCAGCATTTCTCGCTGTTTCAATTCATTACAGTTAACCTTATCTTCAGCTCTCTCTCTCTCTCTCTCTCTCTCATTCAAGGTTACTTCTTCTTCCTTAAAATCTTCTAAATACAAATACTAAATGACATCTTTTCCTTAAGTATTTGTCAATGTATACAATTATACAATGTTTATGCTACAATTCCGTTTCTCTTTTGGCACAAGTCACACTTGCACGTATTTTTTTTTTTTTTGTTTTTCTGTGCTGATTTCTCACCATCAACAGGGCATAGTAAGGGCGACGTAGGCTGAGACGTAATTCAAATACATGTTTTCCTATTAATGTTAGGGTTCGCTCTGGTTAAGGCAACTGCCCGCACCTCTTCTTTTAAGTTTCTCCGATTTTTATGATTTTACTCTCAGCGTTGGTGAACGTTGAATACGTTGATAACTGTTACGGTTCACCAGACGTTTGCGAGTGCATTTTGTACTAACATTGTCTATACATTTCGACAGCAGCAGATTAACTGTTATTGTTAAAAGATTGCTTTCCTGAAATTAATTAAACACAGTTGTCAATTCTTCAATTCAACTATTCTTTTTACTTTTGGGCCGAAACGTAGGATATTTTATCTTCTTTGCTGTTGTTATTTCAACAGTATACGTATAGGTGTAAGCAGTGGGTTCCTATTAACAAATTTGTACATAACTGTTCTCAGCTACTAGGGCTTTGCGTACGGTGTTTGGCATAAACAGAGTTGCAGAACCCCTACTAACTGCGTTTTGAGGTATCCGTGTTAAAAAAAAAATAGTCGTGTCTTCCAGTTAGGGTATGTGAAATATGTTGCCTCATTAGTTTCATGGGTTATTCGGCTAATTAAACGCAGCCTCTTGGTAAATTTTGTTGGTCCATTGTTTCAGTTAACTACTGATAACCCCCTGGGCTGCTCAATTAGCGGTTTGGCATCACAAACTTTATAAACTCTGTTTCTCACGGCGTATGTTTAATTTTCTTCTACTCTCTATGATTTCTGTGTTCTGATTGTTCAGTTTGTTGTTTGTATTTTAAATAATGTTATCCCCGCTCACTCAATGTTTACTCTTTTTTTAGGGCTTACAGGGATAGCGTAATATAGGTATTATTCTATACGTGCTTTAAGTTAAATTTAGGTTAAAATATCACTACGACATTTTACTGTTACTTGGCCGTGTGCCCTAAACAGATCAGATGGGTAGAACATCAGGTTAGCATTCGCTGGTTGAGTGATGGTCTGAGTTCGATTCTCTGCGTCTCTAGGTCCCACATCTTAGATGGCATCTGATGCACTAAAACGTTCGCACTAAACCACGCTAAACCAAATAAAAAACTATCCAATTTTTCTGACGGGTTTTCGGCTCATTAAAGTGTTTTATTTTTTCGAAAAAATGCGTACGCAATGGTTACCACGTAACTCAAACATGACATTGGCCACGTTGGGTGACATCTAAGCCGGCATCTGATGCGATAAAACGTTCGCACTAAACCATGCTAAAAATTCTTTGTGATTTCCATTCACGTTATGTGAAATACGTTTCCCTTTAGTTTTGCTTGCATTTCGCATCATTAACGTCTTTCATTTCGCCCTATTTGAGTGGGCAAGAGGTAACCACGTTGCTCGAGTATAACGTTCACCGCTGTAACCATCACTAAAATCGGCAGCTGATATGATAAATGTTTACACTAAAATGTCTTCGTGTCCTGCACCATGGTTTTTCCTTGTAATTCAAGTAGTACATTTACCGAGTTGTTTGACATCAAAGTCGGCATCTGTTATGCTAAACGTTTGCGGTAATCCACGCTATAACGTCTTTGTGATTACCACTAGTGTTATGTGAAATACGTTTCTCCATTAGTTTCGCAAGTATTTCGCCTCGTTAATGTCTTTCATTTCGTCAACTAGGCGCGGGTAGGGGTATCCACGTGGCTCAAGTATAACATACGCCGCAGCCACCGGCACCTAAATCGCCAGCTGATACGATAAATGTTTATGCTAAAAAGTTTTTGTGATTTTTCAGTGATTCCGCATGCGTACATATACTGATTTTTTCAGCCAAAATTTCATTCATTCATCAAGTCACAGTGTTCTAAAAATTAAAAGTTTCGCTCGGTTGGTTGGTGGAATGGTTGGATGGTTGGTTGGTTGGTTGGTTGATTGGCTTGTTATCTAAAGATTGAAAACATTACATGCATTTCCCTAAATCACCAAACATTGTCACACATTACTGTTACGGTGTTGTGCGGGTGTAATTCCGCAACCGAGTGCGAATCTATTCACGACAGGGTTGGTAGAACTCCTTTATGGCAAAGCTTCATTTATCCAAAATGTTGTATAATTATGACTAACTATGACCAAATGATAGCACTTCTTGCTATTCTGAATGCTTCAGCACCAGATCAACGACTCTCGTGGTTACGCAGCACCAGCCTGATGTGAAAACATCAACAAACACTATTGGAAATACTTAGCTACCCGGTCTCTAATCAGTCCACTTTCTAAGGTAATCATATGTTTGACAAAGTAAATATCTTGTTTTGACAGCCCGTGTGTCATTCGTGAACAAACGTTCTCCAAAGTCAAACGTCTCAACATTTTTACACAACAACGCAGTTAAGATTTTTAACATCCGCTATGTCAACGTCTCAGTTGAAAAACATGATTTCACTCGACAACACCAAACACTAGTGTATGGATAGTAAGAAATACGGCAGGCAATCATTTTATGGTACATATCACAATTAAGTACGATTTAAAAATATAAACAAAAAAGATATCTTTAACAGGTAAGCAAAAAAGATACCTTTAACAGGTAAGCAAAAAAGTTACCTTTAACAGGTAAGCAAAAAAGATACCTTTAACAGGTAGCTTCTGTGGTCTTCATCTTCAGTGCAAACTATTCTTATGACAGCCATCTCATGCACTTCTTACACAAACTCAGGTTTCATACTTTCAAATACAGAGACATTTGTTCAGACGTAGTGAAGGTTTGAAAATTAATACAGAAATACCATCCCGAATTTATCTAACTTTTACACTCTAAACTCGTTACCAACAATTCAAATCTGACGTTGGTATCACACATATTTGTTCATTTAAGAGTTTCAATAGTGTAAAAGGTGCAAATTCAAGCACTCAACCAAACACCAAACAAACAAACAAACTCAGCAAACATCACTTTCATAACAAAGCAAAGTACTTGCAATAATCACGTCTTCATCCAATTCGTTATTTATCAACGGTAAGTCTAGTACTCAACATCCTTAAATTATTTCTAAGGGTTAAGATACCAAAATTTGACACACGGTGTAACATCTCACGTCGTTAATAAAAAATTATATAATCAACAACTCATCTGAACGCGGCGATAGTAACTTTCTCGCTGTATAAGTAACTTTTTGTTGCGTTAGTAACTTTGTCGTGTTTGGTGATTTAGGGAAATGCTTGTAATTTAGATAACAAGCCAATCAACCAACCAACCAACCATCCAACCATTCCACCAACCAACCGAGGTAAACTTTTAATTTTTAGAACACTGTGACTTAATGAATGAATGAAATTTTGGCTGAAAAAATCAGTATATGTACGCATGCGGAATCACTGAAAAATCACAAAACTTTTTAGCGTGAACATTTATCGTATCAACTGGCGATTTAGGTGCTGGTGGTTGTGGCGTGTTATACTTGAGCCACGTGGATACCCCTACCCGCGCCTACTTGACGAAATGAAAGACATTAGCGAGGCGAAATACTTGTGAAACTAATGGAGAAACGTATTTCACATAACCCTAGTGGTAATCATAAAGACGTTATAGCGTGGATTACCGCAAACGTTTAACATAACAGATGCCGACTTAGATGTCAAACAACTCGGTAAATGTACTACTTGAATTACGAGGAAAAACCATGGTGCAGGACACGAAGACATTTAGCGTAAACATTTATCATATCAGCTGCCGATTTAAGTGATGGTTACTGTGGTGAACGTTATACTCGAGCAACGTGGTTACCTCTTGCCCACTCAAATAGGGCGAAATGAAAGACATTAATGATGCGAAATACTAGCAAAACTAAAGGGAAACGTATTCCACATAACATGACTGGAAAACACAAAGAATTTTTAGCATGGCTTAGTGCGAGCGTTTATCCCATCAGATGCTGGCTTAGATGACATCTAACGCAGCCAGTGCCATATTTAAGTTACGGGGTAACCATTGCGTACTAATTTCTCGAAAAAGAAACACTTTAACGAGGTGAAAAATCAGTGAAAACTAAAGGTTGGGGCAAGACATATGAACCAAAAACAAACGTATTTCACGCCTGTCAATCATAGGCCAGTCTGGAACCAAAATTCGTAAACAACTTTTAATGACATCAAAAATTGTAAAAAACTCCAGTAAAAACAGAAAAGAAAAGGAAAACGAGTTTTGACCTTAGTATAACAGGCTATAAACGGGGTTTGATCGAAAAAATGTGGGCCCTAGAGAAGGCAATTTTTGTTTTATTTTATTTTATTCTATTTTTTAGAACTTCTGTTAAAATTATAGGGAATAAAAAGCAATCAGTAAAGTAGTAACTAAAAACCGAAAAAACCTGTAAACTTTTCATCATCATCATCAATATTATTTGTAATTATTTTTATAAGAAATCAATGCAAAACAGAAAAAAATAGGGATAGGGAAATGTGGAGATAAATTTTCCAAGGTAACGAATGACCGCAAGAACTAAGAAATGAACAAGTCATACCGCACTTGTGTTGCTATTGTATTAAAATTGAAACACTGCATTGTATTAATTTTACATTAGCAAAAATGCGGCAATCGTATGGAAGAGACAAGGGTTTTTAGTTTAGATTAGCGTGAGCATTGAACACAGCTGCTGTCATAGCTGTTTACGGCATGGATACGTTAGGCTACGCACGGCCAGTGTGATAAGAATTACGTACGCTTTTTGTAAATAGGCAAGCTTTAATTTAGTCGGAAAAGCACGAAACGAATGGGGGAACACTGATGCATCATCAGCAAAACGTATATCACATACCTGGGCTAGAAAATGCAAGGAATTTTAGCCCGGATTAGCTTGAACACTGACCGTAGTGTCAAACGACGCTGTACTCCTCGCGGACATGCTAAGCCTAGCCCGCCGAACTGTGTGATATCATGTACGTACGTTTTTGTTAATACGGCAGATTTTAATTAGATGTTAAAAACATCAATGCTGCAGAATCAAACGTATTTCAAATACCCTGGCTAATTCTTATCTGGAATTAGCCTGCGCGCCGAAAGTAGCGACCGACGTCGCTGTGCACCCCCATTAGGCCCCGTACGATCACCTCAAAATCAACGGCGTGCAAATATGTTAGCGGGAGAGATTTTAATTAGGATAAAAAATAAAAACAAAACGATGAAACAGCTGGGTAACCCTAACAAAGTACAGAAATACATATCACATATCTCTTTGGCTGAAGACACTGTTTTTAGCAGACACAAACACATGAACAATGCAACCATGAGCAAACGCGCTGAACAACGACGCCTCAGCGGCCGTGACCTAGCAATCACAATCCTCGCTTGTACACACACTTGCGCTGCATCTATCACCCTGCAACACATCGTAAAAGGGTAGTGAAACGTGCATACAACCCATGACAAACCTTTAAAAGTAAAAATCAGTGTAATTAAACAGAAAAACAAGCCATCAAGGACACGCCATTGAGAAAGCATGCCCGAGAAACAACGTGGACGTGAGTGCCTACCCCGGTATCACGATGCTCGCATACGCGAACGTCATCAACTCGTGAATTGTAGAGTGACGCAAAACGAAAGCACAGTCCACGTACAGCCATTATTAAGTAAAAATCATAAAATTCAAACTGTTAAACACACCAACAAGCCCACGACTTTGAGAACTTGACGATTGTGTTAATCATCGCATGTGACCACAGCCTTAAATTGAATACAGACTTTTGCACTATAAAGAGTCCGAAGCGTACAAAACATATCACTCACATATCCTAATACCATAGGTGAACAGAAAAAGTTGTGTACTGTATGAGAAAGAGAGAGAGAGAGCGAAAACAATTTTTAAAATACAATTTTAAGCAACATTTTGCAAACTTGTATTGGTTATGTAGGACAGAGAGAGAGAGAGAGAGGGTGGGTGACTGAATAATGCGAGGTTGTGGAATCAAACAACGCGTTTACTAACCTATGTGAGGCAAGGCTGTGCAAATTTGTATAGAGAGAGAGTCAAGTATGCCTCACCAGCATTGAGAAATGTGAAATTTGTAATTTTATTTTAACCCTTCATGCGAGCAAAGGCAATCAGTGAGAGAGACAAAAATGAAAATAAAACAAATTTCAAACAGTCCGCCTTTAAAATAAGCTAAAAAAGTTAGTGAACACGTACATTTCATCAGGCTGTGTGAGCAAACAAACAACCACTCAAACGAGACAATGGAATGCAGTTTTTAATAATTAAATGAAACTTAAAAAACAAACTGAGCGCCTGGAAAAAGAAGTAGTTAATTAGAAGAGAGTGTAAAGTAATACGGGAAAAATTTGGTTCTGGTAGAAACAAAATAATAATTAGTAATTAGGTAAAAACAACTTGAGGTGGCAGTATGTATAACACGCCTCACTTTAGTAGGTATATATACCACGCCAAGAGTAACTTATATTGTGAGATAAAAATCACAAAAAGCCCCTTTTGCAGTGAAGCCCCAAAACCTTGTGCATAACCCTGTGAATATGAAATTAATTTTATTATCATCAGCCTTAAGGAATCAGAACATGGTCACAATCACGTGATTAAACAAGGAGATGGCCACAGTTAGATGAGTGACCACACCCATAACAAGGACCAACGCCCAAAACAAGGACCAACACCCAAAAACAAGGACCAACACCCAAAAACAAGGACCGCAACCCCAACGGGGATAACCACTAAAAAGGTAGAATATAACATCGCCGAACTCTAAATGCTGCGAATCAGGGAAAGCTTGCCGTAGCTTTTGATCGATGGCAGGTAATAGTTTAGCCCCATCATGGTATATGCGTACAGTCGGGTGCAAAAAGGGCCAACACCCAAAACAAGGACCACCACCCAACACAGAGGACCACCACCCAAAACAGAGGGCCAACACCCAAAATAAGGTCCAACACCCAAAACAAGAACTACCAACACCAAAATAAGGTCCAACACCCAAAACAAGAACCACCAACACCAAAATTAAAGACCACACCTGTAATGACAACACCCGGAATTAGAAAAATGACAGGTAAAAAATAAAATTTAAAAATAATCACATCAGCTGTGACGTCACGGGAAAACCCATCACGTGACCTGAAAATGGCCGCCTGTGACGTCAGGAAAGGGGTGGGTGGTTACGTGACGCGAATGCTGCACGCTGATTGGTTGATTTCGGGTTACGCCTAGCTCATTATATATGCACCCCAACCCATGGCTCTTCTACTGGCCTAACATAAATTAGCCAAACATTAGATTGCCATTTTTAACAATAGGCCTAACATTATTTAGTCATTTTTACCTGTATGTTTAACATTAATTAGCCATTATTAACTGTAGGCCTAACATTAATGAGCCATTTTTAACAATCGCTCTAACATTAATTACCAATATTTAACAATAGGAATTTTAAAACGAAATGAGCACGTGCATCGACAAAGCTTCATGACGGGCAAGCTGCTATCAACAATGCTTAAGTTATAAACAAAATGCAGTATTTTTTTCACTTAGACTCGTCAGTACGAATCGATTGATACCGGGTGTCCCAAAAATGACTGATGATTGATTGAAAATCAATAAAAAAGACGGAATGCGATAGATATGTATCGTTTGCAGCCTTATTTGAAATTAGGTGGAATAAAATTCCCTGATTTCCTAAGCATAAATCTGCTGCAAGCGATACATATCTATCGCATTCCGTCTTTTTTTTTATTGATTTTCATAACTCATTAATCATTTTTGGGACACCCGGTATATTATATGCCCTAAGGTCATTTTCTTAACATTAGTGTACGTGCTGGAAGGGGTTCACGAGAGCTCATCAAAAGTTGATATATCTCAGTTAAGTTCTTCCATTTTCACGTTATTGTGCAAACAATGGCCGGCCGGATATATAAAGGTACCGATTAAGTTTGTATTCTTATACGTATATAGCTTTAGCTAAAACTCGTAATAAGGGGTCATTGAAGTACTTTTTGGGGGTTATTTTCTCGGACGTAGCATTTCGAAAATCGAAAAGAATGTCTTATTCGTCTTGTGAAGAATTTTAATGGGGGGGTTTGGATCTTAATAGTCACGTGATTGTTAGACCGATTTCAATCACAAACTAATGAGGCGAGCTCAGGAAGGGTCTCTATCGAAGAGTGGAAGCAGAATTTGAAAAATTTAAAAGCATTCTCGAGTTATCGTCGGACATACAGACAGACAGACGGACAGTCAGACACACAAACAGAGCGAAACCATATATATGCTTTTAGCATATAACAAGGAGAGCCCAGCGAAGCTGACTTTCAAATCAACAAGAGACACACTTTTGTGAGGTAATTTCTTACAACTGTATATTTACTATTGTTGTTTGTTATTCTTTTTCAAGGTTTTTGTGTGAATTATTATCTGTTCATAGAAATATGAACATGTTATTATTTTCACATCAAATATAAATTATTTGACATACATAATTTTTCGTATCATTACGTGTCAGTATTTCTGTTTTTCATTCGTTTCCTTTATTTCGCACCTGAATTTTGATTTATTTGTAAAATACTTTCAAACGTTTCATTCAGAGGTTATCATTTAATGAATTTATTTATTGGCATTCACAACTGAATTTCTATATACGAGGGCTGGAAATTTAGCAGTAATCACAGTAGTTTGCTAGAGGGGAATGGTGACATGTGGGGGGGTCCTAATTGTAATGACACAATCAAAGCCTTACCTTCCTCTCCTCACTATGTAATGGGCATTGCCTTTCAATGCTCTAACATTACCCATTTTGTCCAAAACAGAAAGTTGGGGAAGGAATACTTACGTTTTTCAAATTGAAGCAGCGTTCCTTGCATAAAATTGAAACTGCAAGGGGAAGTACTGCAAAGGAATGCTTCCAGGACTTCTAGAGACCTGTGGAGCTGATGTATTCCCGAAGAGTACGGTAAGGAAGTGGATGTGAAAATGTGAGTGACGAGCCTAGGCCTGGGCGACCCACCATGTCAGATGCAAGTGACTATCGTTTCTAACATCGTTACGGTTCGCCACGTTCAAAGAAAGTGCGCGTGAACTCTAGAACCATTAAACCGTACTTATTGTTGCATACAATTGCGATGACGTGATCCTTACGCCCGAAGTACTCAACAGGCCAATTATAAATGCTACATATACATATTTCTTGCAACACAACCTGAAGCCCTGCGGAGGAAACTGCGTCATTTTCTCACCACTCTACCCATTATCCTCCATGACAATGCCTGTTGTCATGTGGTTGGGGTTGTGTGTGATCTGCTCGCAAGGTGAGGTTGGAAAGTGCTATACCACCCTTCATACTCTCCAGATTTTAGCCCTGTGACTTTTATTCTTCCCAAAATTTAAGGAAACCCTGCGTGGGCATCGTTTCCACACGGTGCCGATATTATACGTGCCGTTCGCCTCTCCATCCGTGATCTTAACAGATCTGGAGCTACTGATGGAATTTTGAAACTATCAAGACGATGGTAAAAGGGAATTTGTTCTCCACCTTTCGTGTTGTAATATGTATTATTGTGATTATTGTTAAATTTCCAACTCTTGTATAAAAAATAAAATAAGTTTTCTAATATTCCAATTATTCTATAAAAATTCTTATTTAGTATTATTTACTTATGATGGATATAATGCATCTAGAAATTAATTTCTTTTAACTTATTATACTTACACAGGAGCGAGAGGCCAAACGTTTTTTGAGTTGGGTGTTGCGTTGAGGAGCATTAGCAGGGCACCATGATTCAAAGCGCTTGCTTGTATATGGTTTATCGGTATTCAGAGGAACTGCTTTGGTAGGACATGGAGCTCTAGAAAAGCACCTACATATTTTAGGACAGGGACAGGACTTAGGACATGAACATGGACCAGGGCAATTGCAAGTTTTAGCGCAGGAGCATGGCTTTGGACACGGACACTGCTTTTTACAAGAGCAAAGTTTTGGGCAGGAACATGGCCGTTTACAAATGCATAGTTTTGCACAAGAACATGGTTGAATGCAGGAGCATAGTTTTTTACATGGACACGGTTGAAAACATGTGCACAACTTCGGACATGGACAAGACTGGGCATCATTCTTATACGGAAGTAATTGATGAATTAATTCTGGAGCTTGTGCTAGGAGTTCATTAATATCCCTTGGATCTTTACCAATATTTGAATCCTTGTTAACAAAAATGGAATCAGCCGCTTTATATATGTCACAAGCTCCTTTGTAAGAGGAAGAATTGGTAGAAGATATGTCTTCGGTCATCTTTTTAAAATTATCTGGTTCTGCATAGAAATCAGGTTGCGCTTGCTTCGGCTGATGAGAAAACAGTTCGTTAACGGCCTTTAAATAACCGTCGTTTGTATCTTCAAAGGTCGGGAAGCATTGATAATCGACATCTTCTTGATTCTGCAGTTGTTGCGAAAGCGGACGTCTAATGGGAATATTTAGATGCGGAAACTGTTCAAGATTGCCCATGGCCTTAGAGGTATGATACCTATTAAATAAGTATAATAAATCTTATTATTATTGTTATTGTTTTGGAAGAACCAAGCTCTGATTAAGTGTGGAAGTCAAGACCCAGAACTGCACCCAAGAGGTTCTAATGCAGGGAAGGCAAAGTTTTATGTCATTGGAAGTTTTAATGCCCATGTGTAGGAATTTATTACTACACTGTCATATCAATGAATTATGACCAGCATCCCTTCAAGGTACACGCATGGTTCTCCCCAACAACGATTACACATTGCAAAATTTGCATAACAGGCTGAGAAAGCTTTAAAGCTGGTGCATAAAACGGCAGGAGCACGAGCCTCAAGATGAGTATACGTCCGGATTTAACGGACATCCAAAAAGGGATGATAATAGGCTATCGCAGCAAGGGTGGCACCATCTCTGAAACGGCGCGATTTGTGAACTGTTCACGGTCCGCTGTAGTGAAGGTGTAAAAAATAATGGACAGCAGAGACAGAAATCGCGTTCCAACGCCATCACTGTAAAGGGTCACGAGCCATCGACCAACGGGGTGAGCGGCGCCTACGACGACTCGTAAAAGGTGACAGGAGAGCCACAGTCCAGCAACTGATCATCAGCTTCAACAGTGGTGCCAACAGATGTGTATCCGAAATTACCGTTGAACGCACCCTGCTACGGATGGGCCTGAACAGTCGACGCATGATTGCTGCACCCATGTTGACCAGGGGCCATCGTCAACGACGCCTAGTCTTTGTACGTGAGCACCGCCATTGGACCACAGACGAGTGGGCTAAGGTCGCCTTCTCCGACGAGTCAAGGTTTTTGCTCCATAAGACTGACGGGCGATGGCGAGTGCGTCGTGAATGCCATGAAAAGAGAGTGCAGGAGGCTAGTGTGGGCCAGGGTGGTGAGGGTAGTGTGCATGTGTGGGGGATCTTCTGTTGGGAGCAGTTAGGTCCACTGATTCGTCTAAAGGGCAATTTGAATGCCTGTGGCTATCTGTCAATCGTAGCGGACCAGGTGCACCCGTACATGCTCACGATGTTCCCCCAGTGTGATGGTGTGTTCCAGCAGGACAATACACCCTGGCACAAGGCACGTCTTCTTCTGGATTGGTTCGAGGAACACACTACTGCTTTCGAGTGCTCCCTTGGCCCGCTAATTCGCCGGACATCAATCAATCGAACATCTGTGGGAGCAACTTGATCGCCATGTACGGCAGCTGGACCCTCCACCTATGACGCTCGAAGCTCTGTGGACAGCGCTTCAAGCGGAATGGACTGCCATACCATCGGACACATACCGCACACTTCTTGCGTCCATGCCACGACGCCTAGCAGCAGCTATAGCGGCGAAGGGTAGCTACTGCCATTACTAAGCGGGTGGTCATAATTCAGTGATATGACAGTGTATGTGGCAAATGGCTTTCCGTTAGGTTTTGGATACGTGTGGATGGGTATTCACTGTTGTCAGACTTTTATTGTCAGTGTGAAATAATCCCAGTCGCAAAAAGAAAGATATGAACAAGATGTACTTAAATGTTTGTATATACTCTCTGTCTGAAAGCATAAAATGTTTGTATAAACTGTCTGTTAGTGCGTAAGCGAGGCTGCAAAGAATGAGCTTGGGGTGAAAGTAGATGATGTAAAAACATGCTGTTTGTTAAATAAACTGATTCAGAACTTATGTTACAGAACAATATGATAGATAGAGGGTACTACAACGAACATTTTTTTATTAAGCATTGTGTGTCGAATATCGTACAAATACGGCCTGACATTTGTTTTAGAGTTCTGAGTGACTGACATTGTCTGTTGTTTTTAAATTCACTGAAAACTGAGTCATCAGATTTTAAGCCGCTGGACTTCTTTTGGAGACATCTGAAGACTCTAGGGTATGCCACACTTGTAGATCATGTCTATCTTCTTCTAGGAATTGTTGACGCCTTTAACACCATATATATTTGCAAATAAGGGGACGTCGGTTTGAGAACTTCTGTAGTGCACACGTTGTCAAACGTTGTTATTTGTTTTACAGTGAAAGTTCAGTCATTAGAGAATCAAGACACTCCCTTGCATGAATGGTTGCTGCAACTGAAACAAATGTAGCGCCCGAGATAGAACACACATTGCTTAATAAAGATGAGTGTTTTAGTACCCTCTATCTACCATATTCTTCTGTAATGTAAGTTCTGAATCACCCTGTATACAAATGTTACTATCCTTCTTTACCAATGAAGCTGGTTTATCAGTTCTTGTAAAAGGTTGAATGATGTTGAGAAAAAGAAGGCGCTTGAGTTTGAGGAAGGTATAGATCAAGCAAATTGCTAGGTAAAAGTGTAGTGATATTATCTGTAGCAAATGGGACGAATTTAGTCGTTTAATGGGAGTGATTTAAGGATAAGTTTCTTTCCTTGAATGTGATGCCTACCTTTAGCTGAGATTACCTTGCCGTGGTCTTGAAGGCTTGAAGGCTTGTTTGTGTTACGCGCAGACTGATATTACAATTCGTGAAATATGCACAACGATTTCTGCTCATTTCAGGCATTGTGCAGCTCAGATAACCTCTGTTACAGAGAAGCTCATTGGCGAATGAGTGGTGCTCGAATAAACATGGCGTCTTGCTTATCGATACACAGGCGATAGTGGTTTCAGACCATTGTAAGCGGCAGTATAAAGCCGTATACCCAGTAAAATTATCAAAGAATAAGGAGAGCAACGGTTTGACATTTGTCTGTGATTTTTTACTTGACATTCCTAACACAAACACACAAAGGCATGAGCGTGTACCATAGCCGCCTACGATTCGATGAACAGCCCTCCACCCTTCGTGATATACACCAAGTGGCCAAAAAATTAAAGACATCCCTTATTTCAAAGTAAACCAGTTTGAAAGTGACGTAGAGTGACGTACAACGCAGAGCTCCTTATATAGGGTGATTGGAAAGTCCCTGAACTCCAAGTTTAAAATATTTGCTGCAAAACCATAAAAGATATACCAGTGTTGCTGCTTGTGTTAGTTATGTGTCACCTTAGAAACGCGCTACGCAAATTGAGAGTACCAGCTTGTTTAGCGAAACCAGTTTACAAGATCATACACAGTTGTTTTTTTTTTTGTATAGGAAGTCAGGAAACTTCCTTTGAAAGCGCTGAATGCAACGGTGGTACGATGTTTCCGTAAAATAAACTTTTAACAAAGCGACTCTATTTTTTTGCGTGAGAATTATGACTGACATGACATTGATAGCCCGCGCCCGCTGCGAGCGTTGTGTCACGTGGCGGATCGCGTTCCTAAGGTGACACACATTTACCACAAGCACCAATACTAGGATATCTTTTACGGTTTTGCAGGAAATACGTTTTAGATTGGAGTTCGGGGACTTATCGAATCACCATGTATATAAAACGCTCAGCTTCTGACGAGGTAGTTATCTCGGAAGTTAATGTCAAAATGGGTAAGACGAAAGATTTCAGCGGGGTTCAAAGAGGGATGATCGTCGGTGCAAGACGAGCTGATGCCAGCATCTCTGAAACGACGAATCTTTCAGAATTTTCTCGCCCAATAGTATCTCGAGTATTTAAAGTGGTAAGTAGGGAAAAAACTTCAAGCGATAGGGACTATTCTGGTCGAAAAAGGATGGTGAACGAGAAAGGTAAAAGGCGGATATCACGCATAGTTCGCAGCAACATAAGGGCAACAACACGACAAATTACAGCTGAATTCAATGCAGGTGCATCACAAAGCATATCCCGACGCACAACAAGACGGACTTTGCAGCAGGCCATCAAGAGTACCTTTGGTATCACAGAACAATAGGTAAAGGCGTCTGTTGTGAGCCCAGGAACGACGTAATTGGTCACTTGAGGAGTGGAAAAAAATAACCTGGCACGATGAATCTCGTTTCCTGTCCTATTATGCAGAAAGCAGGATCAGGTTATGGCGCAAACAGCACTAGTTCATCAACCCCTCCTGCCAAATAACTCTTCATGCTGGTGGCGGTGGAATTATTGTGTGGGTAATGTTTTCCTAGAGTACACTGGGTTCCTTGATGTCTGTGAACACAATCAAAATCATTGCCGATCACGTGAAAGAGGAACAATGGCTATGATATTCCCTTGGAAATTGCCAATGTTCAGCAGGACAGTGCACCTTGCTAATGCTCGATCGGTCACAAATTTTTTTGAGGAACATCAACCAGAGTTTAGTCGGCTTCCATGGCCAGCTCAGTCCCCTGACCTCAATCCTATTGAGCATTTGTGGGACGAAGTCGAAAGATCACTTCAAAGCTTGGAAATGCCACCATATAATTTGAACCAACTATGGTGCTGCCATTATGTCAGCATGGGCCAGCATTCCTCAACAACGGTATATTCTTCATGGCATCTTGTTGAGTCCATGCCATGAAGAATATCGGCTGTGATCAGAGCTAAAGGTGGACCACCTCGTTATTAGAGGGTGTCTCTAATTTTTTGCCACTCAGTATATCTGACAGAGCTGATAAAATAGGAAATAAAAAGATTCTTTTATTTCAAACATAAAAAAATTATTGTTTTTTAATTGAGATAAAGTTTTTTAAAAATTATTTTTTTATATGTTAACAACAAAAAAGTGACACAAATGAATATTATAAAAGTTTTTTGTTCTTAAAAAAGTATTAAATGATCAAATATTTCGCATATTTACAGTTCAAAATTCAGTACTCTAAACTGCAAAGAAATATCAAAAGGAGATTCTTCTTCTAAAATATCTATGTTATCTATTAAATACTTCTAAAATATCTATAACAGGTGACATTTGGTTTCAACCTGTCTCAAAAAGTCTTCTTCAGATCGAACGTCATATATTATAAACTGATACTTCCCATGGTCGTTTCTGCTAGGTTAAACAGGTTAACAGGTTTTTTCCCGTAAAATACTGTTAACTTTTGGAACTTATTTCCTGATCAGCTAAGATTTAGCATAATGGAGTGCAAACGTACGGACTGTAGCAATCTTAAGTTACATGATAGACTTTTTTATATCTTAGTACTTAATGCACCGCCAAATGATGTCCCACATTAATTTGCACGCAATTTATTTTCTTATCCCCAATAGGATGCAGACTTGGAAAAATAATAATAACATTTGGAATGAATAAAAGTTTCAAATAAAATGTGTAATTAAAATATTAATTGCTAATATTATACAATGCATAAATGAGTAGAAACCGCTGTGCACATTTCAGAACTGGTGTAAAAATTAGTTTTAATTCAGAAACTTTTATTACATAAAATATTCTCTCATTTAAAATATTGTCCTAGTTTTCCAAAATCAATTAACTTGATAATAAAATAGTCTGTTCTATTTGCAGTTAACAATTTTTATATATCGCAGGTAAAAATTAAAAAAAACAAACGTCTTGAATATCCTTAATGATTTGGCCATGCTTTGTTTGGATGACATGAAGAATTACAAAGAACTTGGTTTTTAAAACAATTGTATTTTTTATCTGTGCAACGTGTCATGCAGGAGCATGTTTTGAAACTCTAGTGCTCACTGTAACTAACATTAGTGAAAACTTAACCGTACTAAAATACTACGAATGGAATTTTGAGATAAAATTGTATAAAATTGCAGTAAGAATTTACATAATACAGCATTGTGCAGCATTAATATTGATATACAGCAATAACAGGTTGTATAATAGAGGTGAGTAAACGACAGAAATTAATGTTATTTGCAGCTGTAACTACATGAAATGAGCAATAATCGTTGTGCATATTTCATGAACTGTATAAAGTTCTATACATTATATGAACGGTGCAAGGGTATTGTACAATTCTTGAAATGAGCAAAAAGCTACACATTTCGTGAACTGTACTGCGCGTAACATATGCACCAATGACTCATGGAGCTCCACGATACAGAGCCTCCCATAACGGACAGGTCCATACCAAAGAATCTCCTAATGGCTGACAGCAGAGTCACTAGTATCAATGTAGGCCTAAACCAATTGAAGTTGGACGGGTTCTATCGAATTCTGAACTTCAGGGCAAAAAGGCAATGTAAAACTACATGCACCTATCCTTTTCCTTGTTAGGGTATTCTCTAGGGAAACTATTCCTGAGGTAAAATAGCCTCCCGTTCGGATCTCCGGGTGGAGGCTATTCTGAAGGACCCATTGGTCAACAGACTTGGAACGTTAAAACTCTTCTGCAACCTGACAAGCTTGAAAACCTGAAGCACGAGATAAGAAGAAAGAAGATTGGTGTGTGTCTGTATCTGTGTGTCTGTGTGAGTGTGTGTGTGTGTGTGTGTGTGTGTGTGTGTGTGTGTGTGTGTGTAAATATGTGTGTGTGTAACCAGATGAGGAGAAAATGGAGATTTTTTTACAGCGATGACATCACGGTTTGCACTCCGGAATCGTTCAAGGAAAGAATGGTGTTGGTATCTTTCTTGGAAAAGAAGTAATGAACAAAGTAATGCAAGTGAACCACATTATGATGGCAAGAACTAGTTGAAGTCCAAGATATTTGGTAATTATTCATGCCCACATCCCAGCATTAAGATGAAGAAGTTGAAGACGTTTACATATACACTACCCTATCAAAAGTCATGGGACAACCCTAATTTGAATGAAAATGAGACATTCCTTTGCAATTTCACTGTTGGCATTCTTCCCAGCACTACATAACAGAGTATGCTATTATGAGATGATGCTTGCGTGAATACTGTAAGAATGTCTCAAAGAAAAGAGCTTTCAGACTTTCAAAGAGGGCATAGAAAGAGAAAGGCACCACAAGTGTTCCGCCTAGAACTGGAAGACCCAAGATCATGTCGGCCAGAGACCAAAGGGCTCTTCGTAAAGTGGTTACTGCAAACCGTCACACATCGCTTGATGGACTGACAAGATCGTTCATAGAGTCGAAGGGAACAACTGTGAGCACCCTGACTGTTCGCAGGGAACTGTATGCAATGGGTTTTTATGGCAGAGCGGCAGCCCACAAACCTCACATCAGCACCGGGAACGCCGCGAGGAGATTGCAGTGGTGCAAAGAGCGACGACATTGGACTCTGGATCAATGGTTGAATGGAGTGACGAGTCCCGTTACACCATCTAGCAATCGCATGGACGGGTTTGGGTATGGCGAACGTTACCTGCCAAGCTGTGTTGTGCCCACGAGTATTCCGACTGTTTCACTCTATGTCGTCGTGAATCGATGTCGCTGTTTTGTGGTTCGGGGTTCTCCAGTGCAGTGATGTTTGTGAGTTATCTTGAAGTTCAGCTCCAGTATTTTCTTCTGTAGAGCAGCAACTTTCATCTACATTTCTAGTTTAACAACCAACTTTAGAGCAGTATGGACCATTCTATCAAGTTGTTGTAAACTCTGTTAAATCCACGTATATGTGAGAGATTTTTTTTAATATTTTCTTCAAATCCTTTGTTATATACTGCTGTTAGTTATAACATTAAAATCATTTATTTTTTATGTGTGTAAGGATGTTTCTTGAGTTTTAAAATTAAAATTTTTTTTTAGAATAATGAAATCTTTAAGGCGAAAAGCATTTATTAATGTAATGATTTTGTATTATTATTTTAGGAAGATTCCTCAAAAGTTTCGGTCGAAAAGCGAGCAATGTCTGTTTTTCTATTTTCATATTCAGTTCTGCATTTTTTTAGAGGACTGCCGAAGGGAGCTTATGTTAAATGATTTAGGTTTAATCCTAATTTACTTTATTTTCAAAAGGATATAATATTTACATTTCTATTTTTCTCAAACAATAAGCAGAACGGAAAATCCGGAAAGTCCGTCTTTTCGAGATCGATGAGTTGATTTATATTCTTATAGCCTTTTCTAAACGCGTGCTAAATATCATCAGCAGCGATATTATACAGGACGGCGCAAGAAAAATTATAGACTTAATATGATTTACGTAAGTTTTTTTTATTTATCAAATCTTCAATATTCACTGGAATGTGCATGATTAGCTAGTATGCTTTATGTGTGTAATATGTCCACCTAGTTTATTAAATACCCTCCTCGAGACGAACTCTCATGTTTGTTTGATAAACCATAATTCATTTAGTTATTGCTTACTATGATAATAAAATATAATACTAATTACTAACAGATATCCCTGTAATACGAATAATCGACACTCCGGAATACACATGATTGGCTGGGTGGCTTCGCAATAGAGACAGTCGAATAAATCTTCATCGCCCATGTGACCAAATCGAATGGTGGATAAAATATCGATGGCATGACTTTTACGTCTGTCCATATCTTCACAGAGCCAAAGGAATGCGGCGTCGAAAGCTTCTTTTTCGCTAAAGATAAATGAATGACAATGAGCTTCATAAATACATTAGATTAGCTTATAATACCGGGTGATCCAAAAGTGTATTACATTTTTTTACATTGTTAACGACATTTTCAGTGTTTGCGCGTGCCTCGTGATTCTTATGAAAGCATTGCTGGAAAACAAACACTGAAAATGTCGTTAACAATGTAAAAAAAAAAAGGTAACACATTTTTGGATCACCCGGTATATTCCTAAATAATGCTAAAAATATTATACATTATTAGCCCTATATTGGCACAAGACCATAGTATTATTTTAGGCTGTTAAAATGTTAACATGCATAATATAGGTATATGGCTCATGATTTACCGAGAGGACACTTTATACTTTTCCGTATAGAGAAAGATTGTTATCGTCATGAAATTTGACCTCTAGATGTGTGTTATTACGAGTATACGATAACTCAAAAAACGTTACGAGCTAGATGCATGAAATTTAGTTAGTGGTTATTACACCAAAATGGTAGGTCTGTATTAAATTTTGAACCAAATCTGTTAATCGGAAGTGATACTTTATCTAAACACATACTCGAATTTCATCATATAACCTAGGGCTTAAATAAAGGTAAACAAATAAAATTTACCTTTATATTAGTCTAGGCCTTTATAATGAACACCATTATATTCTTCCTTTGTAAGGTCTTAGGACTTTCTCCCAAAACGAGTCCAAAGTAGACTTTTGCGATACAAGCGCCAGTTTTTGAGCACTTTGGGATCGTCCATAAATTACGTAACGATTGAGAGGGAAGGGGGGTTGGACAGCGTTATGCAAGGATAGGGATGGAATCAGGTCAGGGTCGTACTATATCTCTCGAGGCCTGGCAACTAAATTGATAACGTCATGCTAGAGGTTGGTGAGGTATCCTGCTTACCAGTTTGAATAGGTTACTTGAAATATTTTTCTATAACATTTTTAATTTATTTATTGTTTTACTGAGATTGTTAATTCCTTTAATTTTGAAATATGATTTTTTAAAAAAAAAAAGTTTCAATTGTGACAAAATTCTTGTCACAGAAAATTAGCATAATTTCTGCTTGTGCATCTTAGTTAATTATTAACAGAGTATGGATCAATTATGACTTATTATACACACCGGCCGATATAAACAAAAACATTGCCTGAAACCGGAAACAAGAGCAGTAGTGCTTCCACTTTACATTCATCGCCATTGAAAGGCGTCGATAACCAGCTTTTTCCATACAGTATTTAATAATGAGTAGTGCTTATTTCAAAAGTTTGGATTCCGAGGATGAAGAGCGATATATTTTACAAATGATAATTACAAATTTTTATTATTATTTTTTTTTTACTTTTCATCACAAGTGAGACATCGGTCTCATACAGACCCTTTCACAGTAAGGAGCACGACGTCACTGGCCAACACCACCTCTACTCAAAGCCTGAGTGCGAAAACATCACACATTGTTACATCACCTACGGTAGGGTATTGTTAATCATATTTCTACCAATGATAAGCCCGAAATTGTCCCTACCGTAGGTGATGTAACAATGTATGATTTTTCCGTGAGCAGGCTTTCTCTCTAGGCGGTATTGCACTGCCGCATGCACTGTTTTGCTTCCGGAGGGCAAAGTTCAGAGAAAGATTGGATAACGCTAGCGCTTGCGATGCATTCGTTATGTCTAACAACGACAAAAATACGTTTGTGTTTCAAGAGAAAGATTAAATAAAACTAAAGAAAGCCGATCTTCATCAATTAGCAGGGAAGTACAAATTAGACATTCAAAAAATTTAGTACAAACATGATTCTAATTCAAAACAAATTGGAGTTTTCTAATTCAAAAAGAAAACGTGACTATAAGGGTCGTAAAAATGAAAACGAAAATTTATTTTATCCAAAGTGTATATAAGGAATTTAAAAATATTCTCCAAATGCGTTAAGGCGTGTAACAAGGCGTGTAATTCCTTTAACGGCAGAAGTCTTTCGGTTGCGTGTGGAACCATTCCAAAACCTCTTCCTTCACTTCATCGTCCGACTGAAACCTGCGGCCTTTCAGATGTTTCTTGAGATTTTTCTGTCTTGAAAGTCACATGGGGATAAGTCAGGGCTGTATGGTGAATGCTGCATTGCTTCCCAGTTGAACTTTTTGATGAGGTCTACCGTTGCTTTCGAGGTGTGAGGACAACATTTACTCCTTCTGTAAGAAGTCCAGGACGCTTGCATTTAATGGCCGCGCGCAGTGCCTTCAATGTTTCCCCATATCGTACTGCGTAAACTGTGATGCCTTTTTCAAAAGAGTCCAGTAAAATCGGCCTTTGCGATCAAAAAACACGGTCAACATCACCTTTCCCGTGCTGTTTGCGATTGCTTTTGATTTTTTCGGGGATGGTAACCCATAATGCTTCCATTGACGACTTTGACGTTTGCTTTCGGGCTGGAAATGAAAGCACCAAGTTTCATCCCCTGTAACGATTCTGTCGAGAAAACTCTCTCCTTCCTGTTCATAGCGAGTCAAATGTTGCAGGGACATGACCATTTGAACTCCAAGTTGTCCTGATGTCAAATGATGCGGGACCCATTGTGCACAGATTTTTCTGTAGTGCAGCTGGTTCCAGATAATGGAGTGAACAATTCCACGACTAAGGCCACGACATCGATTGCCACTCTTGTTTTCCTTCAAGACAGCGTCAATTTTGGCTATGGAATCATCCGTGATGGCGCGGTTTGCTTGTCCAGGTCGTTGATCATCTTGTAATGATGACCGTCTTTCCGAAAATCTCTTGCTCCACGCCCAAACACGAGTGAAGGTTAGGTAGTCATTTCCATAGACGTTCTGCATACGACGATGAATTTCAGAAACTGAAACTCTTTCACATGTGAAAAAACTAATTACTGCTCTGTGTTCATGTTTCGTTGACTCCATTTTGTTGTTGGGACGAAGCGATCACTCGCAAAGCTTTGAAGCGCGAGCTATCGTTCTTTCTCACGTGATGCAACACTTGCAATCTATTGTTCAATTTGCACGTGGGGTTTTGCAATTGTTGAAAACAAAAACTTACGATCCTAAACGTAACGTCGTCTTTTTTTCCCAAACAAATGTTCGCTTTCATTTGTACGACCCTTATGCAACCAGGGAGTAGAGTGTAGATAATGCTTCAACAGATACTGCTACTGTCATTCATCTGCAGATAGGGTGGTCGTGGCTAGTTGTCTCACTGATCAGTGAAGTTAAGTAACCTTTGACCGTCCAGTCACTGGTTGAGGCACAGCCAGTGGCTTCATGAACCTGCTGCTGGGCGAGATGGTTTCTGGGGCCAGTTAACATCGAGGTCAGCTATTATCGAGGTAACAGTTTTGTGAGACCCATGCGTTGGACCAAAACTGGATGCCACTGGCTACCCCTACCACTGATTTCTATCTTTGTACCCCTCGTGCTTCAGAGGGTATGTAAAGCCGTCGGTCCCGGCTGCTACTATAATCTCGTAGCAGTCGTTATTTATCACTGGGGTGGCCCAAAATTCCCTCGTAGGACCTGGCGCCCAGATCATCACTTAAGGGATGATCTAGCATATGTACCTGAAGAAGAACTCTCCAGATATTAGCTTTTATGATCATTGGGTACGTTATGAAATACTCAATGATCAGAAATTAAATATTCTCTCCTGTCTAAACTGGAATTTATAGACATTTATATATATTTCCGTAATGACTATGTATTCACATTCAAGGAATTTGATAGAGCCGTTTAGCATACTGATACAGGAGATGTGCACGATTACAAATTTTTCAAGGTGAGAAAATCAGTTTTTTGTTTTATATTAACTAGATTAGTGCAATAAGGGTACTTAATAATTTAAAGAATAAAAATATTTTAAAATAGTATAATTTTTTTATCCACAAATTGAACTGGTGTTTATTTGTGGGGAAAATAAAAAAAAAAAAGTTTTCCGCTTTAGCAGCTGTATTTCGTTGTTTTGTGCAGCCGTTTTTAATTTTCTTGCCCTCCGGAAGTTTTATCGCGTGAAATAGTTTGTTGTGTGAAACTGAAAAGTTTCTGTGATAAATTTTCCTTAAATGTGCTCAAGATATGCTCCCATATAATTATTCTTTTATTACATTCTTTCCGTGACAGCAAAGGAATCAGAGTTAGTGGAGGAAGCCAAACGGTATCGACTGGATATCATAGGTATTACCTCTACGAAACGTCCGGGTTCTGGAACTGTGGACTTAGAAGGAGGGTGGAAGCTCTTCCCTAACATGACTGCCCAGGCGGGAGTAAGAATACTCACAAGTCCCCGACTGGCAGATTATGTTGCAGATTGGACCCCCTTAGGTGTCTCCTGAGGCTTCAGATAGGGAAACGGTCTCTCTCTCTATTCGTTGCACAAGCTCCGAAAGCAGTCACAGAGTATCCACTTTTTCTAGATGAAGTTGATGCTGCTCTTAGCAGGAGAGGTAGTGCAAATACTGTCATCCTGGTGGGCGACTTCACTGCACACGTAGGGGCTGATGACCAAACGTGGAAAGGCGTGATTAGGAGGAATGGTGACCCCGATTTAAATGTGAATGGGAGGAGCTTGTTGAATTTCTAATGCAACAATGGACTTTCCATCACAAACACCTTGGATGTCCATAAGTATACCTGGTACAGGGATGCAATGGACCAGAAGTCACCGATTGATTTTGTAATCGTTTCAGCCGACTTATTCCGATCAGTGTTGGATACTCGTGTGAGAAGAGGGGCAGAGTTATCAACTGATAACCACCTTCTTGTCTGCACATTGCGGTTCTCTGACTCCATGCCAACCAAGCGAAATACTAGGTTCAGACAAACTTGGCGCATCAAATGGGAGGCATTGGAGGATAGAGCTGTGAGGAAGACCTTTGCAGATAACATATCTTCAAGTTTCAAAGAACTACCCAGTGATCATGGTACTTCCGCCCATTTTACAATTGAAAAAAAAATCATTACCTACGCTTAGAGACGTATCTCCAGTTAATAATTATTATTATTCACGAGTGGCAGTTGTTTAAAACTGCTATGATTACTTCGGCTGCATTGTGCTGTGGTCGTAAGCGGCTGAGTGTGGCGCAGGGCGGTGAGAAAAGGACTGCATGGTGGAACGGTGAAGTCCAAGAAGATGTCAAGGCAAAGAAGGAAGCCTATTTGCTATGGCTTGCAAATTAGTCAACTTCGAGTCGAGCGCGGTACACTGAGGCGCGAAAAGCAGCAGCAAAGACAGTATCAACAGCTAAAGCCAAGGCCTGGGAGAAGTTCGGGGAGAAATTGGAGGCAGACTATGGTTCGGCAAACAAGGTATTCTGGCAGACCGTGCGCCGCCTCCGTGGAAAGAAGTCTCTTTCATCACAAACTATTAAGAGTTCAGATGGGAGGCTTCTGAAAACGGAGGAGAGCGTGTTGCATAGATGGAAGGAATACTTTGCATCTCTTCTTAATCCGGTGACAGGAACAACTGAGGCACATGAGGTCCACCTTGCAGCGGAGAATAGTCACGGTAGTATCACTGAAGCAGAAGTCAGATGGGCAATTAAGTCCCTGAAGACTGGCAAATCTGCAAGTGATGATGAAATCCGGTCCGAGATGTTAAAGGCCTTAAATCAGGATGGTATCCTATAGCTGACTCGGGTGTGTCAGGTTGCTTGGATATCTGGACAGGCCCCTAAGCAATGGCAGACAGGAATTGTGATCCCTATCTTCAAAAAGGGAGATCAGAGAGATTGCAACAACTATCGAGGCATCTCTTTGCTCAGCATTCCTGGGAAAGTGTACGCTAAGGGACTGGAGAAGAGAAGTCGGGAAACAGTCGACTGCAAACTGTCGGGGGGAGCAGTGTGGTTTCCGACCTGGCAGAAGCACGACGGATCACATCTTTTCTCTAAGGCAAATCTTTGAGAAATCCTGGGAATATGCAAAAGAGGTCTACGCTTGCTTTGTAGACCTCAAAAAAGCATATGACAGAGTTCCTCGGGAGAAGCTCTGGCAAGTGATGCAAGAGTATGTAGTGGATGGGCAATTACTGGGTGCTATCATGTCTCTGTACGAAAGCTCTGAGATGTGTGTCCGGATAAATGGCATTAAGTCAAGACCGTTCACGTGGGTGTTGGACTCCGCAAAGGGTGCGTACTGTCGCCCCTCTTGTTCATTATCTTTATGGACTGGATAGACAGGGGCAGCCGAGGCGATGAGCGAGTTTGTGTGTGTGACTGCCTGGTGGAGAGGTTGCTCTTTGCTGACGATCTTGTCCTCCTTGGGTCTTCTCGAACGAACGTTCAGCATGCACTAGACCGGTTTGCAGCCAAATGTGAAGAAGCTGGGCTGAAGATCAGTGTGGCTAAAACCGAGGTTCTGGTCCTTTCAAGACAGCCTGCTCAGTGCGCTCTCCATGTTAGAGGAGCTTCATTGAGACAGGTGGAGAAATTCAAGTATCTCGGGATGCATTCACGAGTGATGGACGGCAGGAGAAAGAATTGGATGCTCGGATCGGTGCAGCAAGCTGTGTCAGACGTGAACTGTGGCGATCCGTGGTAACAAAGCCAAGCTCTCCGTTGGCAGGTGTTACCCTACTAGCTAGAGTGCACAGCCGCACAATAAGGGAGTCTTTAGGTGTTGAGCCGCTACTTCTCCGCATTGAGAGATCTCAGTTACGCTGGTATGGCCACGTGATACGGATGCCGCAAACTGGTCTGCCTAGGCAATTGTTATTTTCCAAGCTGGTTGGTAAGAAACCAAGGGGTCGGCCTAGAACCAGGTGGCTAGACTACATGGAGAATCTGGGTTCGAGTTTCATGGGTTTTACCAGGGAGGACATGCACCTGATGGCGGAAGATCGCGATCGCTGGAGATCCTCCATAGGGCTGCTGCTCCCCGCGACCCTAACGGATAAGCGGGTTTGAAAAGTAAGTAAGTTTTATTACATCTTAATGATGGCGAGAGTATATTTTAGCAAATCTATGGAAAAGTTATGAGTTTCTATTATAATTATTACAAAATGTAGAAACAGATAATATAAGCCAGTCTAAGTTTTTTAAATTTATATTTTGTAAATAATAAAATGGCAAAAGCAAATGCAAAAAATACTGTAGTTCATTTGCATTCAAATTTGCACAACTGCAAGGTGATCCAAAAGTCGCGCACATCCAAATTGGATTGTCTATAAATAGTGTACTAGATGAAAAGTTTCATCGGCTACTTGGAAAATTTTATATTTTGGACATATGCTGTAAAAATATACATGTGTTGTTTAAATACTATATCAAATAGGATTAAAGAGTATTACTTAATGTCGTCTGGTTTTTCATATAATTTCCCTGTGCGCGACTTTTGGATCACTCTGTATTATGTTACTATTTAGTAAAAGAAATAAAAAAAAGAAAATCATTGAATATTTTTAAAAATCTGAAGTCAGACCGTAAAAAGTGCAACGTAAAATAACAATTCTCTATAAGTGTAATAGTAACTTGTCTAATTTAATACTTACACTTACAAATACCCTTATTCTGTTTCCTAAAATTGATTAATAGAAAAGTAAATATTTAAGAAAATCTGTATATTTTTAACTTATCGATGCAATAATTAAAGCAGCTATAAAAATATATCCATTTCATGGCCAATTATTTTATTGTGACCATTATAAATTAAAAAAATCCTTTTTTTTTATTAACTGCATATAGGATAGATGTACCAGTAATTGAAAATTTAAAACATTACTGTGAAACGAAAATTTAAAACATATTGCATTTGGAAACTTTTCTAATTATATCATTAAATTGTAAATATAATGCAGAATGTGCCAATCTTTAAACAATTATTATATCTTTAAAGGCTATTAAATTATTAAATTTTTTCCTAACACAGACAGTGTTTCAGTAATTGACAATTCACGATTTAAAGGCTTTTAATAAAGTAACAAGGCAAGTAAAGGGACTGATGTTGCCACCTTGTATTAAACAATGTATTAGGCTTGCCAGAACAGATAAAAACTACTTTTCTGTTTACTAGGATAAGAAGTAGCATAGGATGAATTGGATGAATTTTGCAAGTAGGAGAACAATCGTCAAAAATCAAGTTTTTCTACGAATAATTTGTCGGCCAAGATCTGATGATATTGGCCTACTGGAGAACACATTCATTTTTATGGTCCTTGCACTCTTACATTGGGGTGGACTGATTTTATTTATTATTTCAAAGGAAAAAAAAAGATCAATGATCTATATGAACAACTTAAGTTTCAAAAAGCACAATTTTAGTTAATGTTAAATACTTTACACGTTCTTAAAAATGCTTCATTTCATCAGCTACTTTTGAAAATAGTGCAGGGAAGTACTAGTACTTCATCAGATTTTTTTTCATCCTTTTGCCTCCCATTTTAGCTTCAAGAATGATCCTAGACCTTTAAGGTCGAGGTTTAACTTATCTGATGAAGACTATACGCATACTTTCTAAAACTGCCCAATTAATTATGAAGCTTTCGAGTATTCAACTAATGCAGTTTGAAGTTTGCTTTTTTTTCGATAATAGAGAATTTCGGCAGATAGAGGAAACAATTAACAAACAAACAAACAAACAAACAAAAAACTTTATAATATACATTTAAGAATAAAAGATCAAAAATTATTTCCAGTTTTTGAGGAACAATTTCATTCAGCAACAATTTGTGAAATCATGTATTTGGTTTAAAGTCAGTATAGGCTGATGTTTTAAAAAATGCAGTAAATTAATTAAATGAATGAAAAAAAAATCGCCCTCAGGAAGCATCTGACTTTATCTCCTGCTTCAACCACTCTTCAAAACCATCTTCAAAATAAATAAAAAATAAAAAAATAAAATATAATAAATATGCATGTCAAAAAGACTGCTTTGTTAATTTGATTGGCACATCTTCGTACATTTTGCTGTGCATTGCGTATTTACTAATCTAATTTTGCATACTGCAGTAGCTTGTTGATATGCCTGATGTGGATGAATGTTCATACGTTATGATGAATTCTTGGAAACTTCCATGTTAATTGATCGATCAAATTTTGAACTACCTTCGGAGATTCATTTACTGAAAACAGAACATTTCTAATATTTTCTGCTTGACTGTGCAAAAGACAAAAGACCATCTCAAAACATCTTTACATTTAAATGCAATATAACCTGCAAAATATGCAAAACCTTCTGTGGAAGAAACTTCAGTGCCAGTGGTTTCGGTGTCTTCTGAAGGAGATGATGAATTTTATTGATGAATAATAGTTTCAGTTTCATCAGCTTCTGGGTCTTCTGATTCTTCGTTTCTCATTTCAGATGGTTTGTTGAGCCGAGATAGAAGGCTTGCTGATATCTGTCGATCATTGTTTTCCTCATCCCATCCTACAGAACTTGCCCTTGAGATGCTAGAAGAATTAGCACCTAGTAGAAGTAGACGGATTCGATTTTTTGCATCTACAGGGCCTGGGTGGTCATTAAAGTCTCCTATTCCACGAATTTGGCCAAAACTATGTTCCGTCACATCTTGATTTAGTCTCCTTGTCATTGGTGGTGAAAAATTCAATATTTTCAAATCTTCTGCAAGACCTCTCAATGCTTTGATGTTTTGCACCATTCCTCTCTGAAAAGTTAATAGTGATTTTCTTCTACCAAATCGGCTGAGATGCATGTAATCATCCCATTTATCCAGGATGTTATTTTGCATTTCTTTGTAATTCTCAAATGCACTCTTCACCGGGTTGTTTGAGTTGAAGATGTCAAATGAGTAATTGGCAGTGTCAGAAACATTATCTGTTGCTTCATCCTGCAAGTAAAATTTGAGAGCTGTTACAGCGGTGTGGGAAAACAGTTGAGCTGCATAGCGGACATGTTGCCTGTCCTTCCCCATAAGGTAAATATGCTTCTTTGTGAGCCTGAAGCACGTACTGATTTCACCAGATGTTTTTGTTATCAGCTCATCAATTATTCCTTTATGTAATCTTCTTATACAGGGTAGTGTTATTCCATAATCCAGAAAGTGGTTTCGCAACAGTTTCAGTAGATGTGGCCAATCAGCGAAGACCCAAATTTTGAAATCTGCTTCTTGTGTACAGTTTTATATGATGGACGTCAAGTTCATTCCATACCGTTGCATTTTTGCCTCCCAGATCACACTACAGCTTTGATGCTGATTTGGCAGTCTTCATGAAGTAATTTGAGGATTTTAAACACTGTCGCCCATCTTGTTCATTATCTTTATGGACTGGATAGACAGGGGCAGCCGAGGCGATGAGCGTGTTTGTGTGGGCGACTGCCTGGTGGAGAGGTTGCTCTTTGCTGACGACCTTGTCCTCCTTGGGTCTTCTCGCACGAACCTTCAGCATGCACTAGACCGGCTTGCAGCCAAATGTGAAGAAGCTGGGATGAAGATCAGTGTGGCTAAAACCGAGGTTCTGGTCCTTTCAAGACAGCCTGCTCAGTGCGCTCTCCATGTTAGTGGAGCCTCATTGAGACAGGTGGAGAAATTCAAGTATCTCGGGATTGCATTCACGAGTGATGGACGGCAGGAGAAAGAATTGGATGCTCGGATCGGTGCAGCAAGCTGTGTCAGACGTGAACTGTGGCGATCCGTGGTAACGAAACGCGAGCTGAGTAACAAAGCTAAGCTCTCCGTCTTCAAATCCATCTTTGTCCCCATTCTCACCTATGGTCATGAGGCTTGGGTAATGACCGAAAGAGTGCGATCGCGGGTACAAGCGGCCGAAATGAGATTTCTGAGAGGTGTTGCAGGTGTTACCCTACTAGATAGAGTGTACAGCAATACAATAAGGGAATCTTTAGGTGTTGAGCCGCTACTTCTCCGCATTGAGAGGTCTCAGTTGCGCTGGTATGGCCACGTGATTCGGATGCCGCAAACTAGTCTTCCTAGGCAGTTGTTATTTTCCAAGCCGGTGGGTAAGAGACCAAGGGGTCGGCCTAGAACCAGGTGGCTAGACTACCTGGAGAATCTGGGTTCGAGTCGCTTGGATATTACCAGGGAGGACATGCGCCTGATGGCGGAAGATCGCGATCGCTGGAGATCCTCTATAGGGCTGCTGCCCCCGCGACCCTAACGGATAAGCGGGTTTGAAAAGTAAGTAAGTAAGTTAAACAGAATTTCTTTTTTCATTAGTTCATCGAATTCATAGTAAATAATTTGCTTCCATTTAGTATAAAGACCTCGGACAAGTACCATCTGTATTTGATTATGGGATCCATATATTTGGTCTTCTGTTTTATCATACTGGTCTACTCTTGTAAACATTCATCTCATCAAAAGATAGAACAGCTATACGTTGGATTGGTGTGAAATTTTGCTTTGCAAGCAGGTGAAGAACAGATGTCAAAATTCCTAGTTGGCATTGAAAATGAGATGTCCAGTTTCGCAGAGTCGTTAAAGATCGCAATGGTATTTTCATCTTTCTCTTAACATAGTTGAAAGTCTTTATGCTTAATGCACGCAAAGAGATTGCCTTTACTATATCGTCTTGCTGCCAATGGACTTGTTTTGAAGTAGTCAGTTTTTTATTTGGCACTCTGTAAAAAGTTCTTTCAGGATTGGATTGGAGAATGCTTTTCAGCTATACGTTGTTTTCAGTTGAGACTTCATGTGCTGCCATTTCTTTTTCCACCACTCAGCAGCTGCCTTTTTTGTTTTAGTTGTTTTGCTGATGTTGAAAGTTTCCGTCTCAAGCAGAGGATGTTTTTTTGTACACATCCAATCCTTCTGCAAATTGATGATTTGTGTCTCTGATGCTTGCAGCTGCTTTTTGAGATACTCTATTTCTCTCCTCATCTGCAGACAGTTCAGCTGTCAAATTTACAAACAAATTTAGTTTTATAAAACTCTTGGATAAGTGCAAAATATATAACAGTACTTACGCTTTGATGTTGTAGATGCATCTAAATAATCAGTTTGCTCTGAAGGAATGGATGCAATTTCATGACTCTCAGCATTGTCAACTAAATAATGCAGCAAATAAGAGTATTTACATTGCATGGTTTACTTTTTATATCCTTTTTTATTATTTACATTGTTTTATTAATTTCAAAAAGAGAAAAATAGTACAGAAAATTTCACAGCCCGGACTCTAAACCGAGACCTTCGACTTACTGTCCCGATGCTATAACTGCTAAGCCACCAAGAATATGGAAGCTGTTGCTATCAAACATGTCCTATGGCCGTGATATTTTCTTTCTATATTTTCTGTATTTAATTATTAATATCTGGAAGTATGGCATAAAAAATCCTCCTAAGACCATTTTCAAAATATTATTTTTATTTTGTTTCACTTTATTTGATTACTTCCCTTTATTCTATTTTTGATGTTATTTTTATTTATATTGCATTGTTTACTTTTTATGCTATATTATTTTCCATTATTTACGAGGGTAGCCCAGAAAGTAATGCACCATAATTTTTTTCTCCGTCTCCAACAATGATACTTGAGATATGCATTCTTTGAAGTTTTCGGAGTGCGCGCGTAAAGTTTCCGTTTTTTCCGACAGATAGCGTACGTGCAGCAATGGAACAACATGGCGTATGTAAGTGATGTATATAATAAGGAGCGTGTCGTCATTGAATTTCTCACTGCGGAGCAGAAACGGTCGGAAACATTCACAATCGTTTATATACATTTTATAGAGCATCAGTATACGACAGAAGTACGGTTAGTGCTGGGCACAGAGGGTGAGGCCATCAGAAAGCGGTTCGGCGGAGCTCCAAGATTTGCCGCGGTCGGGGCTGTCACACCTGACAAAATGCACCGTGCTGATGCGCTCATTCGTCAGGACCGACGCAGAAACTGTCAATTGGCGCTGGAGTTGTCAATCAGCAAAGGAAGTGTTGGTGAAATCATTCATGCTCTTGACTACACAAAAACGTTGTCTTACGGAGGAACACAAAGCTCTGAGAAAGAACATTTCTTCTCAGTTGCTGCAACGTTTTGAAGCTGAGGGGGAAGCCTTCTTATCCCGGATTGTGACAGCTGATGAAACCTGGGTGCACCATTTTGAGCCCGAAACAAAATGATAATCGATGGAATGGCGTCATCCGCTCTCTCCACAGAATTTCAAAGCAACTGCTTCTGCTGGTAAGGTCATGATCACTGCTGTGGTTTGGGACTGTGATGGTGTCATACTCATTAATGTGATGCCGAGAGGCAGTACCATTAATTCTGAGGCATATATGAACACAATGACCAAACTCTAGAAGCGCTTCCAGCGACTTGGACGCTATAACAACCCAGCTGATTGTATGCTTCAACACGATAACGCTCGCCCTTACACGAGTTTGAGGAAGTTGGAACGCATTACGAAACAGGGTTGGACAGTGTTACCCCATCCACTCTACAGGCCTGACCTAGCGCCCTCAGACTTTCACTTGTTTGGGCCATTGAAGAATGCCATTCGTGGAAGACATTTTGAGGATGACGAAGAGGTGATTCGCACAGTGAAGACATGGCTGCTGAACAGAACAAGGACTGGTACCGACAGGCCATACACGCCCTTGTGTTTCGCTGGAGGAAGGCCATAGAACGGGACGGAGATTATGTGGAAAAAAGGGAGTGTAGAAGAAACATCATTCTTTCGTGTGTATAAGTTTCATTGTGTTCAATAAATAATGGTTGAAGAAAAAAATCGTGGTGCATTACTTTCTGGGCTACCCTCGTATATTGTTATATTTATTT
The DNA here is from genome assembly GCA_023313115.1 of Rhysida immarginata. Classification (NCBI taxonomy): domain Eukaryota; kingdom Metazoa; phylum Arthropoda; class Chilopoda; order Scolopendromorpha; family Scolopendridae; genus Rhysida; species Rhysida immarginata. The sequence continues at coordinate 309,692 of JAHWFO010005664.1, read as the reverse complement.
TAAATAGAGAAGAAAGTACAGAAAATTTCACGGCCTGGACTCGAAACTGAGACCTTCTGGTTATCGTCCTGATGCTATAACCACTAAGCCATCGTGGATACGGAAGCTATCCTATCGAAAAGCCTCCTTACGCCATTATCAAATTATTAGAGCGTAGCTCCTTTTCAGTCACCATTGTAACGTCATCACGTCAAAACCACTAAAGCAATAGTAGCCAAATCTCGCACACAGTTTGTGTGGTGCCTGAAGGTGGTTTGTATTAAAAAAAACGGACATATGTGATGTCGTTGAAGAAAATAAACATTCGGGTTGAGGTCCGTGATGTCCGTGCTATGTGGTGAAGCGGAACGCGAATTTCAGTCAGTTAGTAGAGCTAATTGTTGTTGACAAATTCTCAATGCTTGGACTGAACTTGCTGGGCAAAATAGACAACCGACTTTGTCAAGCAAATCCATGAACGGATATATATTAAGAGAAGGACGAGACACAAGAACCCTGGAATACAATAAATAATAGTTATTAATTAAAAATACAAATTAAATAAAATCAAATAAAATTAAATAAATGACCATTTTGATTTAGATTAATTATTTTTGTTTATTATACCTTATTTTTTATTTAATTTGTATTTTTAATTAATAACTATTATTCAAACAAATCCAGAAAAACAACATGAAATTCTTGGCGGATATGCATTGCTGCTTTCGGAGGACTTTAATCGGTTGCTTCCAGTTGGTGATACACCTATATATAAGCAACTGAATCCATCATCTACTTTTGCTGTTCAAGGAAAATTGGCATACCAACAACTGAAAAAAGTATTTCATTTAACAACAATTATGTATTAAGTAGGTGAAAACCACGCACCTTTTCGTGAACTACTCAATCGTCTCGCAATTGGTGAAGTGTGAGAAAGTGACTTTCTTCTGTTAAAATCTAGATTTGTAATTTACAATCTTAACGAGAAAGCCCATTTTTCTAACGCCATTACATTGATGTCTAGCAATAAGGAAATTTCGGAACACAACGAATCATGCCTTCATAACGTAGGTGTACCATTTATATTTATTGCTGCTGAACACAATAACAACGCTGCTCGAAAGGCCTCATCTGACGAAGCACACGGACTCCCTTCTTATCTGCAGTTGGCAAAAGGTTGTGGACGTTAAAATGATTGTGCAAAGCAACTGTTGGTGAAGTGATAAAATTATAAAGGTTGAATATACTAAATTATTAGGTGAAAAATCCATTTTAAATTAGTTTAAACCCTGAACTTCGCTCCAGCTTGCCAGCAAATGAAATTGATGGCTTCCTAGTTATTAAGGTTTTAGCATCATCTAAAACCCTATTAACGACGGTACAGATGTATGTAACATGTATGTCACACGCCATAACTTTTGAAAGGATTGATCTAGAGGCTTGAAATTTTCTACACACGTAGGCCCTATACAAAAGACGGAGCGAAAAATATAGCGAATCCTCTATGGTTGACCAAACCATGTATTTTTGTGGTTTCCCCAACTGACTTCCCTTCATGTCTATGGAGTTTTGATTGCGTTTGAGCAATTTGTGACGTCGGAGTTTGACTGTTAACGTCAGAATTTAAAGAACTCTATTTGAAGTGTAGCGAATTCTCCCGCTACTACTCGTAAGATTTTGATGCCATAACTTTTGAAAGGATTGACCTAGAGGCTTGAAAATTTCTACACACGTAGGCCCTTTACAGAGGACGGTGAGCAAAATATAGCGAATCTTCTTGGGTGGCCCGGGACCCCTCAGGGGCCACTTGTATGAATTTCATGGTTCCTTTTTTTAACTTTTGAATAAAGAGACCTAGAGGCTTGAAATTTTCTACATACGTAGACAATATACAGAGGACGATGTGAAAATTATAGCGATTCCCCTTGGGCGGCCCGTGGCTCCTCAGGAGCCACTTGTATGAATTTCATGCTTCCTTTTTTATCTTTTGAACAAAGAGGGCAAAAATCCTGAAATTTCGTAAATTTGTAGTGCGGTTCCGAAAAAATAAAACTAATATACAAGAAAAGTAATGTAAGCCTCTAGAACCCTGCCGGAGGTTCCGAGGCCCCAAATACAATTGAAGCTATAACATTTGAACGGAACGATGTATAAACCTGAAATTTTGTATATTTATAGTGTGGTACTAAAAAAATATAGCAAGTATACAAGAAATGTGACGTAGGCCTATGGGGTCCGCCCGAAGCCTCAAATACAAACCAAGTTATAACTTTTGAACGGAAAGATCTAGAAAACTGAAATTTAGTATATTATTAGTTTGGTACTAAAAATAAGACTATTTAGAAGGAAGCTGATATAAGCCTCTAGAACCCCGCCAGTGGCCTCGAGGCACCAAATAGAATTGAAGCTATAACATTTGAACGGATGGCCTAGGAACAAGAAATTTTGTATATTCATTGTGTTGTACTAAAAAAATTTGCAAATATACAAAAAAAGTAATACATGCCCCAGCAGAGCCCCACAGGCCCCAAACACTAGCTAAGCTACAACTTTTAAACGAAAAGGTCTAGAAATCTGAAATTTTGTTTACTTATAGAAAATTACTTAAAAATTTAGTTAATATACACTAAAAACTGGTATAACCCTCTTGGGTCTCGACAGGGGCCCTGAGTCCCCAATCACAAATCGAGCTATAACTTTTGAACCGGAAGTCCAGAAATATGAATTCCGGCATATTTATGGTGTGTTACTTAAAATTTTAGCTCTTATATAAATAAAACTTATATAGTCCTCTGGGGCACTGGCAGGGGCCCTAAACAAAAACAGAGCTATAATGTTTGAACGACAGGGCTTAGAAATCTGAAAATTTGTATACTTATAGTAGTTTACTAAAATATTTAGCTAATATATACGAAAAATGGGAGGCATTGGAGGATAGAGCTGTGAGGAAGACCTTTGCAGATAACATATCTTCAAGTTTCAAAGAACTACCCAGTGATCATGGTACTGTTGAAGAGGAGTGGCAGTTGTTTAAAACTGCTGTGATTACTTCGGTTGCACTGTGCTGTGGTCGTAAGCGGCTGAGTGTGACGCAGGGCGGTGAGAAAAGGACTGCATAGTGAAACGGTGAAGTCCAAGAAGCTGTCAAGGCAAAGAAGGAAGCCTATTTGCTATGGCTTGCAAATAAGTCAACTTCGAGTCGACGCGGAAAGCAGCAGCAAAGACAGTATCAACAGCTAAAGCCAAGGCCTGGGAGAAGTTCGGGGAGAAATTGGAGGCAGGCTATGGTTCGGCAAACAAGGTATTCTGGCAGAACCTGCGCCGCCTCCGTGGAAAGAAATCTCTTTCATCACAAACTATTAAGAGTGCAGATGGGAGGCTTCTGAAAACGGATGAGAGCATGTTGCATAGATGGAAGGAATACTTTGCATCCCTTCTTAATCCGGTGACAGCAACAACTGAGGCACATGAGGTGCACCTTGGAGCGGAGAGCAGTTACGGTAGTATCACTGAAGCAGAAGTCAGATGGGCAATTAAGTCCCTGAAGACTGGCAAAGCTGCAGGTGATGATGAAATCCGGTCCGAGATGTTAAAGGCCTTAAATCAGGATGGTATCTTGTGGCTGACTCTAGTGTGTCAGGTTGCTTGGATATCTGGACGGGCCCCTAAGCAATGGCAGACAGGAATTGTGATCCCTATCTTCAAAAAGGGAGATCAGAGAGATTGCAACAACTATCGAGGCATCTCTTTGCTCATCATTCCTGGGAAAGTGAACGCTAAGGGACTGGAGAAGAGAAGTCGGGAAACAGTCAACTGCAAACTGTCGGGGGGAGCAGTGTGGTTTCCGACCTGGCCGAAGCACGACGGATCACATCTTTGCTCTAAGGCAAATCTTTGAGAAATCCTGGGAGTATGCAAAAGAGGTCTACGCTTGCTTTGTAGACCTCGAAAAAGCATGTCACAGAGTTCCTCGGGAGAAGCTCTGGCAAGTGATGCAAGAGTATAGAGTGGATGGAAGTTACTGGTTGCTATCATGTCTCTGTACGAAAGCTCTGAGATGTGTGTCCGGATAAATGGTAAGTCAAGACCGTTCACCGTGGGTGTTGGACTCCGCCAAGGGTGCATACTGTCGCCCCTCTTGTTCATTATATTTATGGACTGGATAGACAGGGGCAGCCGAGGCGATGAGCGTGTTTGTGTGGG
>JAHWFO010005664.1:280861-299477 GCA_023313115.1 Rhysida immarginata | reverse complement strand
TGCAACAACACTAAGTATACATCTGAGATAAGATTACGTGAGTAAGAAATTATTTAGACTACCAGTGGCATCCTTGGAGAGGTCCAGCACCATTGTGAGCCTTTAAAAAGATTTTTTTCGAATTTTCATTAAGATTTTTGACTGTATTAATTCTAAGCATTTTCATGTGTTTATTTTTAAGATATTGCAAAATTTAATTTAATTTTTTTGAGATTGTTCTGTTTACATCCAAGTGTAATTATCCCGGGCAACGATCCAAGTGTAACTATCGCCGGGTATCTTTGCTAGTATTCCAATAAAAAAAAATATAAATTTACTACCAAAAATATATAACACAATCACGATATCGAGCTGATATTTAATTAATTATACTAATCACACGAATTATTGCAAACTAAAAACTATTACCGATTAAAAAAAATATTTCAATAATTTATTCCCCATAATTAAATTGCACACACAACACGTGACTTGTCACAAATGCTCCGCATGAACAATGTACCAAGCATTGCTTAATAATGTTAAATAACCGAGGATTTTATTCACGGTCAGAATTTCAGCAGAGACAGTTGAATCTACATGTTCCTTGTCACGTAACTTATCTGGTTTCACGTAATGAAAGAATATTCACATGTGGCAACCTTCTCTTCTGAAACTCTATTACATAAATAAAAGCTGCAGCAACACCAAGAATATCCCCTTTGAACAAATCATTTAGCAAGAACTTGAGCTTTAAATGAAACACCCTAATAACCAAATCTGATCTCTTCTGTACCTTTTCATATGGTTTTAATTCTGTGATCTCTGCCCACTTTGGGTTACATGTAAAAGTAAGAAAAATGCCTGGTTTACCAAAGCGAATTACTAAACTCATTACATCCTGAAAATTTTGCAACATATTTCGTGCACTCCCTAAAAACGTTGATGAAGTATTACAGAAATTCCTATTTGTGCACCAATTTCATGTACATCACTGTTCATAAAATCAATTAAACCTTTGAAACTCTCTGGCCAAAGTTCCCTTTGATGTACTCTAATAAAAGCAATACACGAACCTTCCACTTTGACATAACTACTACGTATTGTCGGAATAGTTTACGTGATCAATAAAAAGATTAAAATTTATTCTTACAGCAAGTTGATAACTGTATTATTGTAACTGTGTTGTAGCATTTCTAACCGCTGAGCTATGAATATTAACATGTCAGATACCTGGCCTCCATGCACTATCACCACATGGAAATAACATTGGGTAGCACATAGGGTTTAGAAATCGAATTTTCCTGGTGAGGCGCCAACTGTACTTGTAAAATAGCTGCAACTTCACTTACTCGAGGAACATTGCATCGTCTTGTATGAAAACCATCTTAGGTTGAAAACATAAACTGAACATTACACGCACCTCCAACTGAATCCTTCATAAAAGCGAAGAGTTGAGCATATGGATTATTACGTTCTAACATGGACTGCTAAGTTCTCATTATTTCAATATCACAGTCTTTGTTGGTTATATGATCCAGACGGAACTGCAAAGCCTGTTCTGTATTTATAATAAATAGCCCTACATATGACGGTGTTTGCCCTTGGTGAGGTTGTGAACTGTCAGCCAATTGATATACTTGGCCATGTATTTTGAAACAGAAAGGCCCTCTTCCTGGCAAATTTTCACGTACCAAAATGTACTCGTCACGCATCATCTGGAACACGAAGTTCCGGTGTGATAGATGCGTGATGGGTTAAACGGAGTTTCACATGTGATTCGGGAGAAGGGAGTAAACGATTGAAGCTGATGGACGCTTGGAGAAGGAGCTCTGGTATCAATGTACGGCAAGGTAGGAAAAGCTTCTTCCCCAACAATGAGAAATGTCTACAACGAGAAAGCGCATTTAAGCGAGTCAGCGACCCAATGTGGAGTTAATTCAATCAAAAAGCTGTTCCCGAGCTCAGGACATTGTAGGGAAGTTCGACACAGCAGGCGGGTGGCGGGGTTCTACGTTGCAGAAAGGTGGGAATTCTGCATCGTGTCCGCAGTCTCACATTGGAGTGGCCGAAAAATGCGGAATCAACTCAGCAAAACGGGATAAGCTTTATCCATCAAGGGACATTTCTCTCGATAAGTTTTCCGCTGGCAAAATCATCCCTGGCAGTGTCTAACGTTTCAGCCCTACAAGACGCAAACACATCATCAGCTAGAACTGGTGGAGTGAACGGGTTATTGAACTTTAATATTCCAATGGAATTGTTCCTACCGCTCGACGTTAATGGGCAGCGGACTTTACAAATAACTTTCCTCAACTACTATGGTACTCAGCACCTGATACAATTAATACTAGCCATATTTCCCGACTACAAGAACAATTCGTATTGCACAATTTTCTTCAAGGGATGTTCCCATTCTCGGTCAACGCTTACTTCTTAGGAGAAACAGGAGGATTCATTATAAACGAAGGTTCCACACCTGAATGTCCTCTTTAAAACTTCATTATAATTAAGACTTCGCTTTTATGCTACATCTTAAGAGTCCGATTGTGATCATTTTACTTTAGCTTTTTTCACTGTTAACCGTCCTTCTTTTGACCACCTGCCCAAGATAACTATCTATGCTATAATTCGAGCATTTATAAAGTGTAGGCAATTATGAATGTTTTTCTCGGAAAATTTTGAGAAGTGCTTCGAATGGCTTAGTCTAATGCATGGGTCTTTAATTTGGTTAAAGCTACCCGTAGATTTTTTTTTTATCTAAATCGGTGAGTCAGAGTACGTAGAGTCTCCTTGTCAGTATTAGTGGTCAAAACTTTTTTCTGGGCATATTGACAAACCTAGAAATCACGGTTGAATAAGGGCGATTAGACGTATTTGATAGTAAAAAATGCGTTAAAAAAGGACCAAGTAAGCATAACAACGCCTAGAACAAAACATTTAATACTGAAAAAACATACATACACGTATTTAAGTAAGGTCCACGGCAAAACTTGTTGCGATGTGTCTTCTAAAGTCTACTCGCCGTTAGGCCCAGACCACGTGGCAGGTTTTACGTTTGGATGAACGTGCGCATTCCGACGACTTCGATGTCGGCGAAAGAAAGGACCCGGATGTCACGTGTACCGAACGTACCTAAACCGACAATGGCCGGAAGCGAAAACGCAGCGCCATCTTGTGACAATCGGAAACATTTTTAAATTTTATAAAGATAAACGGAGGGAATAAAATATATTTGCAAATTCTCTCTCTTCTGGGAAATTCTTTCTTTTGACACCTCATTTCTTAAGTGTGAGAGCCGCAAAAGGGGATATACACTGAACGACCAATTTATTAGAGACACCCGCCTAATAGCGTGTTGCGCCACCTTTAGCAGCGAGAACTGCCTGAATACGTGCTGGCATGGATTCACCAAGGTAAACACCTTGCGGAGGAATAACAGCCCAGGCTGAAATCACAGCGACCCGTAATTTGTATAGGTTGGACGGTAGTGTGGGAAGGCGTCGGATGGTTCTCTCCACTTTATCCCATATATGCTCGATCGGGTTGAGATCGGGTGACCGAGCTGGCCATTGAAGCAGGTGGAAGTCCGCGTCATGTTCCTCGAACCAGTCCAAGACCATTCGAGCACTGTCCTTCTGAACTGTCCGTCACCACCAGGGAACACAGTTATCATGAACGGGTGCACCTGGTCGGCAACAATGTTCAGGTAGTGTGTCAAGCTAACTTGTAATGAAGTTTTCGCTTTTCCAATCTGTTTTTTTCCCATGTTTTTTTTTTCTTTCCTAAAATAATATGACAGGATATTGTGCTGTCGAATGCTGAGGGGCTGTTAAAGGCAGATTATTTGCGATTCCTTCAGGGAAGCGAAACGAAGAACATAGAGCAATTTGATGCTTAGAATTAGGCGAAAACATGGCGAAATGGCGGCGATTGTAGGCTGGAATATTATACGGCTAAGATGGAATATTTTTTAAATTCTCAGCAAAAAGAATGTAAAAATGCAGAATGATTTTTATTCACAATATTCTTCGCATTAAAATAATTTTGACAACTGAATCAACGAGGCTGTGCGAAGCAAATGCAATGACATTTCTTGTGTAATATAAATGAAGTGATTAAATAATGGAAATGATTTTTATATTGTTATTTTTAAAATCGTTATGCTGCTAGGATGCATAAAATATTTCAGATATACTGAACACAGTTTTCATGTTAAATCTATAGTCCTTATCTGAATTTCATTTTTTATTATAATTAAATTAATATTGATCACCAATTGATATGAACAATTAGTCAATTAAACAATATAACTCCAATTAACATTTATTATTCAAACATTTGAAATCAAAGAAGGAATAAACTTGCCTTGAAATAAGACTAGAGAATAAACTTGTCTTGAATAAACTTAATATATGTAATTACAACAATCATTATATAACATTGCATTAACATTACACGATGTTCTGTAATGTTGCATTTCATATTTTCAATAATTTTTTGTATGCCATTTAATGTTGTTTATTATAGTTTTTAAACTTCAAGTATTAAAATGTTTGTTCATTGCAGTGGCTCTACAGAACTGTTATTTAAAATATATTTAATTTAGAAACGCATCAATTATTGGAAATGTATGAGAAATGCTATAAAACATGTAAGGTGAAAATTAAAAACAATTTACAGCTACATGTAATTTAAAAATGTGCATTTACTTATTAAACATAAGCTTATAACCAATATTCTTAACAATATCTGTTTATTATCATCTGAATGGTTCTATAAAATTATTAACACATAAATATTTGTTATTTTAAAACCAAAAAACTTGTAAATTATTAGCATTCCACTTCCAGTATAAATTAATTTTCTTATTTTAAAAAGTTTACACTAAAGTTCAGAAGCAAATGTATGTTTTATATTTAATTTTTATTGTTTATTTATAAATATGCCTTGCAAATATGAAATAATTAAAAAAATGATATAGGCAGCATTATTAATAATTGGAATAGACCAACATAACTTAATAATGATCCCAAATTGCAATAAAAATAAAATAAGAAATGCATGAAAAACGAAAGATTTTACAAGTTGCAATGAACTTTTCTTATGAAAGTTTCACTATCGCCTAGCTATATCAATATATATGTTGAAGACTACTGAACGGATTTCGATGACAGAGAGACAGACAAATAGGACCAAACCCTTAGAAATGCAAAAGCAAGCAGTTATTTTAGTTAGTCCAGAAACCGTTGATAAGATCAAAAAAAAAAATCGTTGAGAGAAGAAGAAACTACAAATCTCAAACAAAAAAATCGATTTTGCCCCAAGTAATATTAACAGCCCCTAAATTATCCCTTTTTTATTCAAGTTATAATTAGAAGGAGAAAATATGAAACGAAACACGTTCCAAACAAATCATTTCTTTATTACACCTAAGCAACAAAGAATGTAAGTTGGTGAGAAAGATTATACAATAGATCCACACAACTGCCGGGGAAGCTTCGGCTAAGTCCATAAAGATTTCAGAACTCCTGCGAGGGCGCTGGAAGGGGGAATCCGGGAATAGACGTCACGGAAATTGATTCCAAAATTCTTAGAGTTGAGCCAGGCGTACTTGAACGGGACTCAGATCTTCTGAAGTAATAACCTCCGGCGGGGCATGATCGAACGCATTTGTTTGGAAATAAAAAGAAATCAGAAAAAAAAATCAACTGAATAACAAGTTTAAAACAGAAAGATGACATGAGAGATTGACTAAAGAACTTGGAGAACTGGGTTACACAATGGTTGTTTTAGGGCATCGAATCTCCTAAAGACGGAGCAGAAAACTCCCAAGAGGGCTAAAGGGATTGCACTGAAACCTGGATGACGATTGGGGGAGACAAGGATTTAATCTGTTAGAGATAAGACAGAACGAAAAAAGAAAGCAAAAAATAACAAAAAAAAAGTGTGCTAAAAAAAAAGATTACAAAAAAAATTAATAAACATATGCCATAAAAAAGCAAAAGCATACGAGCAAAAAAAACAAAAAGGAATGGAAAGAGAAACACAAAACAAAGACACCAACAAAACACTACAAAGTGACGGAAAAATTATACATTAACAAAGATACAGACCAATATGACTAAATAAGATCAACACGTTCAGGGGAAACTGATAAGGTCTGTCCCAAAAATATAGAGACTACAGAAAATATCAGTTAAAAGAAAAACAAATACCGACACGAATAAATTAATATTTTATTGTGAAACTTTATTCATTGTTACATAATTTAAGGAATGAAATTGTTTCAGAAACGTATTTTAAACAATGGGACAAAATAAAAACAAAAAAATAACATTTCGCACTGTCCCAAAAATATAGAGACTTCAACTACAACCAAAAAATTTAACAATTTTACGTGGGTTAATTTAAATAAATGACTCATCAGTGAGTAAAGCAACTTGGAAATCTTGGAAAAAAAATGTCTCGAGCAAAAGAAATAACGTTGGATGAGAAATGTGAGATTTGGAGGCTGAAGGCACAAAATAAGACTATTAAAGAAATTTTTGCTGAACTTGGACGTTCAAAAGCAGCTGTATGCAAGAGAATAGCCCATGGTAAACAAGATGACACGAAAAAGAAGAGGCCCGGTCGTCCCAAATACACAACTAAGCGTACTGACCATCGAATTGCATGTCTGGCTACACGTGAAAACATGAGTGTTCGTCAAATTGGCTGCCAATTTTCTAATGAAATTTCAAAATCTACTGTTCACCGGCGCCTACAAACCAATGGAAACATTGTTTATCGTCGAATGGCAAAGAAGCCACCTCTCTCTCCAGCACATGTTAATGCAAGATTGGGGTGGGCCAAGAGCCACATGCATTGGCAAGATGAGTGGCTCCAAACGACTTTTTCAGATGAGAAGAAGTGGAATCTAGATGGGCCAGATGGTAATAACTTCTACTGGCATGATCTGCACTACGAACCACGCACATTTTTCAGTAGGCAGGCAGGTGGTGGATCACTGATGGTTTGGGGTGCCTTTTCCTTCAATGGTACCAGTAGTTTGGGCATATTGAAAGGCCGGCAAAACAGTGTGTGTTACCAGGACACTCTTCAGGAACATCTCGTCCCATTTTTGGGAATTATGGGTGGGGAAAATGCTGTTTTCCAACAGGACAATGCCACCATTCACACTTCAGCATCGACCAGGAACTGGTTTCAGGGCAAAAATATTAATGTGATGAAGTGGCCAGCCCGATCTCCGGACCTTAACCCTATAGAGAATCTCTGGGGAATCATGACACGCAAAGTTTATGCCAACAATCACCAATACTCTACTGTTACTGAACTGCAAAGTGCGATTGAAGATTGTTGGTACGAAATGGACCCTCAGACCTTGCAGTCACTAATCTTATCAATGCCAAATCGTGTCTTTAAGGTTATAAGACAAAATGGAAACTTTATTTAGATTCAATTTTCTGTAATTTTCATTTTCTTCCTGAAGTCTCTATATTTTTGGGACAGTGCAAAATGTTATTTTTTTGTTTTTATTTTGTCCCATTTTTTAAAATACGTTTCTGAAACAATTTCATTCCTTAAATTATGTAACAATGAATAAAGTTTCACAATAAAATATTAATTTATTCGTGTCGGTATTTGTTTTTCTTTTAACTGATTTTTTCTGTAGTCTCTATATTTTTGGGACAGACCTTACGATTGGAAAAGTACTTCATTGAGTAGCTAAAAGGTAAAAGCTCTTGGTAGAAGGACACAGATGGATGATAGTTAATGGCACTCTACATAATTCTGAAAAAAAAGGCAAAGAAAAGAGAAAATAATAGGACTAACAAAAAGTACTAAATAAGCAGAAGTAAAATAATAAAATAAACGAAAACTAAAAGATAATAAAATAAAACAATCTCTACGCAGGTATCCCGCCACAATATCATATTAAGTTGAAGGGGAAAGGTGGAAGAGAGCTGTCCATACTGACTCCTTTGATAACACAGTAATAGAAATTAAATGCCCAATTTAAGGCCGAATTTTCTTCTTTCACCAGCTTCTACGGTTCTTTTGGATAAGTTCTACATAGAGGCGTAGTACGTTCATAGTCCGTACGGGTAATGAAGGAGACGAACATCCGGACCAAGGAAGGCAACTCAGTTATAGTTCCCGAAGGTGAACGTCCTGTAATGATGGGCCAGCGGAACGAAAACGGTTAGTCGAATATCGCTTCGCTCCAAATGACATGATGGCCCTTGGTAAAAAATTTGTGCACGGAAACTAACCTGGGAATGGTTTGGCCGCCTGCCCAAGTCGAAACTTATAATTGTCCACTACAGAATGAGACATCATTTGGCCAAGAGGGGGATCCCAGCTCCATTGGCGAGGTCGTCGTCATTTTTGTAGAAAAATCAAGTACAGGAAATTTCAACTCCGGCTCGAGTTAACGCTACAAAGGGAGGTTCGCCCATTTTATCGTTATTCCAAGACCCAGGGTCGAAGTCGGTTTACCGTCGAATAGTGATTGAGCATTACCATAGTTCATTGAATGTCTTAAGTTCGATTGTTAACCAACCTCAGTTGACGTTCCGTACTCGAACGGCTGGCAAGTGACTCCTTGCTCGTTCTGCTAGCAACTGACTACCAAGAGGAATTTTTTTTTCAGGAAAAAGGAAAATATCACGAGACCTAAGCAAGACTCGCGCAAGACAAATATTTAACAGCGGGCGCCGCTCTAAAAGAAGAGCCTCTGATAACAAAACGATTGCGCGATAAACAATACCGTAAACTTGTCTTGTAAAAAGATTGCTCATTACAACAATAGAGGTTAACGTATAATAACCAAAAGCGATGCCAATAATAAAAAAATATATTTTAAGATATATAAAAACCATGAAAAAAAATCTCAAGAGTAGCTCTCAAGAGAAAAATCCTAAATTAAGTGAAAACAATTCATATCAATTAACGATCCGTAATCTTCTGGAACCCATGGCAGGGAGTGAACGGAGAAAATTCTAGCCAATCCAGAATTTGATTCTGGGCCAAGAAATTCCAAAAAAATTGGAACTATGAAGTTTCATAATATAAAAAGAAATTTCCAAGCTCAAAAAGAATTTATTCTAGAAAATACTAGCAAAAAACTTGGTCTATGTATAGCTGTCCTAAACTTACTAGCAGATAGTATCTTCTACTATAAAAAAATGTGTCTACTCAGTAGCTACCTGGCCAGGTATAAAATAATCGGACACATGGATATTTCCTAATGATAAGTGAAGACTTGAAAGTGAAGGACACAGCTCCATAATGACACAAAGAAAATTCTGTAAAAAAAAACACCAACGTGACCTGAGCACGTCATGTGTACCTTTTAATTATTCGGAGGGGAACACTGTAACCTCTGATTAGCATAGGAAAGTTAAGAATAAACCAATGAGCGGGTTCAGCATGATACTATCATAGCTCGAAAAAAAAATCTTGGCTATAACCAGACGCCGATCACAGAAGAGGTAGCCTAAGAAATGGGAGGCCCGACCAACAACGCCCGAATGGGAAAGAATAAGCTGTGAGACAGACATAATATCTTATTTACTGTCCATCAAGAGCAGATTAACGCAAAAAAAAAACAAAACGTTTTAGCCGTAATGGACAGGAAAAAAAAAGCGGTGAAATTAGAGTGCGTGAAGAGAAAAATGCACGCAACAATACATACATACACACATTTATGAAATTTAGCATACTTGTTTAGAAGCCCACATACACTAACATATATGAATATTGTGCAATTCCAACATACATACGCATCGAATTGATAACCTCCTTTTTTTGAAGTCGGATAAAACAAGATTAAACAGAGTTTAATGAAACTTTCACTATCGCCTAGCTATATCAATCCATATCTTGAAAACTACTGAACCGATTTTGATGAAACTTGGATTTATCCCTAAGTTGAAAGATACTTACTCCAATAAAAAAATTATTGCAATTCGATTTCTAGTTTGAGAAATCCGACATACATACATTTATGAAATTTGGCATACTTGTTTAGAAGCCCACATAGAGTAACATATATGAATATTGTGCAATTCCAACAATATTACAAACATACGCATCGAATTGTTAACCTTTTTTTTTGAAGTCGGTTAAAAATGGCTGCTGTCAAGAGTGTGTCCATACTTTATCTATCTGCCCAAATGCCCCTGCAGCGCCACCCTATCGGCAGATAGAAACTTTACTTTCATTTTCAGTTTCAATGAAAAACCTCTATCGCAGGTCACGGTCGGCCCTTGTGCGATCTATGTGGCACCTGGCGCGATCTGTTTTCCTTAGCTTCTCGAAACAATGGAAAATGGCGAATGCTGGATGACCATGAATATCTATAGACCGTGGTTTAAACGGGAAGTTATAGACCATACTAGCACTCGGGAAGTTATAAATTAACCATTGTTTGTCACAAAATTTGGAAGGAGTTAATTTAAATTCCGTACGAATCCCAGTTCGTGAAGGAGGGGGCAAGCAAAAGACCGATAGAGAAAGTAAGCAGACGACAAGAGAGAAGGGAAGTCCGGAGGAGAGAGCGCCGGGCGTTTTGAAAGAAAAGCATAAAGGACCCAGAAACAACGATATGAAATGAGTAGATCGCTTATTTGGCCGCCATCTTTGGGGCAATTTGAAGGCGGCGAAAAGTGGAAGTAATCTCTATTGTTAGTGTAGGCGCCATTACTGTGGTTGGCAGAACAACATCGCCAGCCAAAGCGCCATTACTATATATCCGCTTTGTCGCAAGCTGAGAAAGCACCCCTCCCCCACCAACATCGTGCTTGTAGTCTGAAATTTCTTAAGCGACCTCTCCCAAATTTAGATGTTTTTTTAATAAATGCGGTATATAATTTCATAAATACCTCTTTAACAATCATTTTGGTATCACTAAAACGACGGTAACATGGTTGAATATCGACATCTAAAGATGACCACTAAAGTGGTTGAACGATATAAAAGATGACCAGGAATTTTACATGAGAAAAACATTCTAAAGATGCAGAAAGATAAAAACACACCTGTGAAAGGTCAGTGATGAACCTTTAGTATATCTATTACTACAATTTAAAGCTGGATAAGAAATCGGCATTGAGTTTTACTGTGTTTGTCTACGCAAACTTCAAACGTAAACATACAATGAAGGCCATTTTTTGCCAACCAAAGCAATGGCCGACAGGCTTTCAAATGGGGACGCGTTGGTGGCGCTGAAAGCAGCTCATGAGCGATCTACTCATTTCATATCGTTGCCCAGAAAGAGAAAGAAGGAGATTGGTGCAAAAGCAGGTGTTAAAGGAGAGACGGACAGGGAGCGAATAGGAAGGCGCGAAAGACCCAGGAGGAGATTTAAGAAGAAAGAGAGAGAAGGGGAGAGCAGTTTAGGATTTTGATGAAGACAGAAGAAAAATCGGAGCGTATTTGTCTAGGCTACCTTCCCGGGGACTCGGAGTGAAGAGGGGCTTCTAAGCGGGCGCGTGAGCAGCAGGTTAGGCTTTTTAGTACTTACCGTTGTAGTGAAGCCTCGAGTAAACCTCGCTGCCGCGTATTCCGCGGGAAACGAGAAATGTATCCCTCCCGAGAACCACAAGGGGAAGAGTAGCTGACGGCACGCAAAGCGGCCCGCGATAAAAGCTGTTGGTCCCACAGCAATGCGGAGCCACGCATAGAAGCGCTTCTTCCTAAGCTTGCAGAAGGTTCAGCATTTGATGAGAACGCGGCGTTGGAAACGAGCGTGAAGATGTCGGAAGGTGACCAACAGCCATTTCCATTGCATGAAGAAAGGTTGTTCGTCGGTGCGAACGACGAGGGCATAACGGATAGGAGTTCTGGTCTTCTCCGCATATCGAATTTGGTGCAGTCTAAATATCTCTTGGAAAGAGATAGCAGCGTAAGCGCGCCTATCACCGGGGAGAAGAGCGTAGCGCGTTGCGAAGTTCTTGTTTCGAATTTTCCTAGTCAGCATATCTCGCTTGTAAGGTTAAATTGCGTAAGAGCAGGCGTTAGTTATAAGATTTGGTTAAAGAATTTGAACATAATTAACGCATGTTTTATTTTGATATATTCCTTCAGGTATACGCTTAGCGTCGCTTCTCCTGAAAGACGACTATTCCATTTGGGTTACCGTAATCCTCCCGCCAAAAGGATTACGCGACGGGTTCGCCGTTGCAAAGCGATTGTGGATATCGCCTGTTGTTCGAATATTAAACTGTAATTAATTAAGCGTTGATAACTGTGTAGCGCTGACGCGCTGCATTCAATTAATTTTGCATTAATTCTAATAGTTGAAATAATACGTTTTATGTATTTCAAATTGTAATTCGTTTTTATATAACACCCCTAAGGCGAGGTTTAAAGTACATTGATTTGTAATATAATTGTTTTCGTTAAACTACAATTAAAAACTGATCTTTCATTTGCCAGATTTGCTACCTTATTTTAATTCCCACCACCACTCTTTAAAAGTTACGTTACATTGTTACAGAAAAACATACATTCTATTGACTTTGATAACAGTGTAGAAGACCAGGTGCAATGAGACAGCGCGTAGAGGGGCAAAAACGGTAAAAGATTGACATTAAGTATGCGAGCGTATTACACTGGTGGACAGAAGTTTGGGGTAAGTGTGTTTTCTAGGAAAACAATTATTTAGAGATTTTATTGTTATGACACCTTTTTACTTACTATTGAATATATCAATTTGTTTAATTTGTTTTTAAGTTACATCCAAATAATGCAAATTACACTGGTCAAAAGTTTGGGGTAACAGGTAAATAATCATCAAGATATCAAAAGTAAAGGAAATTAATATGAAATCTGACCGCTATTTGACTTTATAATTTGAAGAAGACGATTTGTCATTGATGAAAATAACTTCTTGATGGTGTTTGGTGCTATTTTAACAGCGGAGGCCTCAATTGCATTGATTAGCTGCATACGAGTTGAATACTGTTTGTCAGCATAAATATCCTGGCTCATAAGATGCCAAACATTTTCTATAATGTTTAGGTCGGGACTCCTTGCCGACCAGTCTAGTTTACGAACTTTGTTAGTGGAAAATCATTCAGTAAAAATTCGTGCTGTGTGGGTAGATGCATTGTCTTGCTGCCATACCCATTGTTTTTGTCTGTAGTGTCTCTTGCAGAAAAGAATGGATGTGCTTTGAAGGTCTTCTTAGTATTGGTTGCCGTATATTTGCCCTCAATTACTTTTATCTTCAGGTGACCCGTGTTTGAAATGGCACCTAATGGCATCACATCTCTTCCTCCCATTTGGTGCTTATTTCTGACCAGAGCAATTGGTTTTTGGCCTTGTTTTTTAACATAACTGCACATGTTATCAGGTCCATCCATGGAAAAATCGTTTTTCATCAGAAAATACCACCAACCCAAAATCAGTCTTCTCATGATGTGTTTCTGAGCAAATTGAAGTCTTGCTATTTTATTATTTGGTGTTAATGGCAGTGATTTTTCAATAGCTTCATAGTGAAAGTTCTCACGCTGAAATTCACGCCTTATGGTTCTGGTTGAAGCCTTCAAATCAAGATTTACTTCGATGCGCGTACTGTTTACAATGTGGCCAGCTGCAATTTCTCTTCTCCCATAGCGTTTTATGCTAGATTTTGTCCGTCTTGTAAGTGCAGATGGGTTTCCCATCTTCTTTCCTGTCTTCCTGTTTTCATTTTTAATTGCCCTGATTACTGTATTGTAGCCATCATCAGCAATTTCAGCTTCTCGCTTGAAGTTCTTGTGTTGAGCATACAATGCATGAATTTCCCTTCGTTTCTCATAAGAAATCATCTTAAGACACTTCTTCACATTCCAAAAAATCAATGGGCAAATATTCATGCACTTTACTGTAAAAAATATCAGTTATTTACCTGTTACCCCAAACTTTTGACCAGTTCAGTTTGCATACTTTGCATGTAACTTAAAAACAAATTAAAAGATCAATTTTTCAATTGTCAATTTTGATATATTCAATATTACTTGACATGCCATAACAATAAAATCTCTAAATAATTGTTTTCTTAGAAAACACACCTACCTCAAACTTTTGTCCACCAGTGTACAAACACGATTTATACGGACCTATTATCTGAATGACTTGTGGAAAATGTTGTGATGAGCACGTGAGAAAAACGTGCTAATATACTCTCGTGTTTCTTTTTCTCATGATATGGAATCCTCAGAGTAGTAGTGAGAAACACCTGCACAGAGTGTACATGGGTTGGTTAGGTGATGTATCACGCTTACTGAAAACCTGAACGTCCTTTTAGACTTTCATTATTACCCTCACCTACATTGAGCCATTGTTAATCGTATTTCTACCATAATAAGCCCTAAATTTGGCCCTTTGATAATGATGTAACAATGTATGACGTTTCAGTGAACAGGCCTTGTTCTTTAGGTGGCTATGTCCAGTGCCGGCTCGGTGACCGAAAGCGCTGAGGCGCAGCGAGCTCGAATCCCGTTGAAGGGATGGATCTTTCTTTGTGTTGTCCTTTACTAAAAGTTCGGATTGCTGTGCTAAGTCGCAGTACGCCAATCCCCTGCTACCTTGATTTTCTAACCGATTAGGAAAAAAGAAATTTCAGGCATTTCGAAAGAAATTAAGGCCTGGGACTGTCTAAATCTGTAGCTTAAACAAACTAGAGTGTAAAGTCAGATTCAATTTAAGCTGACACCATTGGGAGAGTTAGCGATCTCATCAACTGAGGATGGCTTCCTGTATTCCTACGCATCTATCGCTATTCCAGCTTCCATCTTTTAAATCTTATTTCCGTACATTTTACAGGGTGATTCAGTCAATTACGTACGATTCTAATGGTTTATTACTCAAAACTAATAAACATAGGAATATCATATAGATCTTATAATACAGATTACAGATTGGAATTTCACACCTCATGAACAAGATGCTCGATGCATGCTCCATTCACCTGTACAACACGACGAAGCCTGAGGATGAAGTTTTGCAGCACTGCGCCTCGTATCTCGTTGATTGCAGTGCAAAAGATTCGGTGATTGCCTGAGGGACCTCTTTCATGGTTCCGGGGCGTGTGCTGAACACTTCTCTTTTAGGAATCCCCACAGAATTGACCCATCAATTCAACAACAAGGTCATCTCCAATAGTTTCCCAAACCTCTTCAACGACGGATTCAGCTGGCAACCGACCAGTCCTGACCGTAACCCCTGCGACTTCTTTCTGTTGTTTAAGGGGTTTCTTAAGGTGAAGGTGTTCAGCACACGTCCCCGCACCATGGAAGAGGTCCGTCAGGCAAGCACCGAATCTTGTGCACTAGTTGACATGGAGATGCGAGGCGCTGCAAAACTTCATCCTCAGGCTTCGTCGTGTTGTACAGATGAATGGAACACACATCGAGCATGTTGTTCCTGATGTGTGAAATTCCATTGTGTAATGTATATTGTAAGATCTATATGACAATCTATACAGGGTGTTTCAAAATTATGTACAATAAATTTAGTGACATATTCTTCAGGTCAAAAGAAGACGAAAATGTTCTATAGCACTTTGTCTGGAAACGATTTATTTACGCGATACAGCCAACTAAACCCGTGGCTCCAAATTACAGGAATTGTTCAAAGTGCCCGCCACCAGCTCGCACGCACGCTTCGGCTCGTTGCATGAGCGACCGTCTGATGTCATGAAAGAGTTCGTCGCCAGCATTACGAACGGTTTGGCATGCATTTTCAATTCGTTGTCGCAGATCCATAATGTTAGGAACTTCTGTGCTGTAGACGATCGTTTTCACATGACCCACAGAAAAAAGTCAAAGGGATTAAGGTCGGGTGATCTTGCAGGCCAGGCTACCGGTCCACCTCGACCTATCCACCGATTCGTGTATACAGCATTATGGTGTGCTCGCACAACATGGCTGAAATGTGCTGGAGCGCCATCATGCATGAACCACATGTTAGATCTTATCAAAAGAGGAACATCTTCCAGTAATTCTGGCAATGCATTCTGCAGAAACAAAAGATACGTTCGTCCAGTCAATCGTGGCGGCAACACATACGGGCCAATTAAGTTATTTCCGACAATTCCACACCAAATGTTCACGGAGAAACGCTCTTGATGCGCTCGAGCTCTGGTAACATGCGGGTTAGCATCTGCCCAATGGTGCTGGTTGTGAGAATTTACGATTCCTGTCCGGGTGAAGGTTGCTTCGTCCGTGAAAAGTATCTGGCTGAGACAACTAGGGTCTGCAGCATGACGACGTTGTATCCATTGGCAAAATCGTTGTCGGTGTGGATAGTCCGTTGGGTTCAGTGCCTGAACCAGTTGCAGGTGGTATGGATGCAAAAGCTGACGGTGAAGAATGCGCCAAACAGATGAGTGCGGAATGTGTACCATGGAAGAAATACGACGGGTGCTTGTCTGTGGTTCATCATGTATGATGTCAATTATCATATCCTCCTCATCCGGAGAATGTGCTACAGGCCGCTCTTGTCCTGTTTGACGGCCAAAGGAACCACGCTCCCTCAAATGTCTGTCGACAGATACAAATGTTCGGTTATTTGGCAAACGTCTATTCGGAAAGCGTTCTTGGTAGAGTCTTCTTGCTTCCACAGCATTTCCGTCCGCAAGACCATACATTAGGTGCATGTCAGTGTATTCTGCACTGGAATACGTATACATGACTTTTTTTTTACGTAAATCGTAATGCGTATGTCAAAGCACGCAAACGTTCTGAAATTGATATTCCTAGTAGATGTACAGTAGTGAAACTACAGTAATGGAAACAACCGTACGCAACTAATGGAACAACCCTAAAGTAGGTTTAAATGGAACAAACCACTCAACCTAGTGTTGGGTCGAAACGCTGGAACTGCTAAAATATCGTCCGCTAACTACTGTGCTTCCCTACTGTATGATATTGGATTACTCGCAAACAAATCGTTTCCAGACAAAGTACTTTAGAACATTTTCGTCTTCTTTTGACCTGAAGAATATGTCACTAAATTTATTGTACATAATTTTGAAACACCCTGTATTTATTAGTTCATGAGTAATAAACCATTAAAATCGTACATAATTGACTGAATCACCCTGTAGTTAATAATGTTAAAGTAATAAACTATGTTATTTAATATCTGCATGAAATGACGGTAAGAAATGTGCTCGCAGGGAAGCTAGATGCATAGAAATACAGGAAGCCGTTCTCAGGTGATGAGGTCGCTAACTCTCCCAATGGTGTCAGCTTAATATGAATCTGATTTTAGTAGGATGTAATGCTACGCCAACTAGTTTTGGTTTGATTTGGTTGGTATTAACGTCTCTTTCAATTACTATTGTCATATCAGAACGGCGTTATAGGGGCCGCAAATTATGCCTCGCAAGGGTTCTTTAACGTGAAGCCGGCAAACGACTACACGGGACCAACTGCTTTACCTCCCTTCCAAAGGAAGTGCGTGATCTCAGATTTTCCCCCATGAAAAAATCCTCGTCGTCCTCGGCCGGGTCTAACCCACCTCCTTGGAAATCAGAGGCGATCACGCAACCACTGAGCCACCGAGGCCTACACAGCAACTAGTACATATATGTGGAAGAGAAAATGAGTAGTTTTAAGCATTTTAAAACTGTATTTTTTATACTTACAATATTTGATTATCATTTGTACATTATTTGTACTTTTGTATTGCACACGAAAAGATAAATATTCTCTTACAAAGAAGGCTTGTACACGTGAAATAAAATTTATTTAAAATGTTTAAAATTTTGTAAATGAATCGTTAGCATAAAAGCGCAAAAAATTCCTTTATCTGAAAATTTCGTTTATCCGGACGCGTCCAACAATCAATGATCCGAATAGCCGAGACTGTACTGTTTATAAATGGGGGAAAATAACCCTAATCTTAAAATGTGGTGCTTAGATCTGTGACAGACTGTCTAGTATTGACTACGGCACTATTTACTGAATAGGAAAAAGCTAACACATTAGCAGTATAAATGATAAAATGGCAAATACTATGAACAAATGAAGGTTACAAACTCAACACAAGAATTGTGATTCACTTCATAATAAGTTTGTTAGTAGCTGACACATTAGTTTTATTTTTAGAAAATAAAATGTTTATAGTAGCTGCACACAAATTCAAATGTCTGAGCCATTCATTTAAACGAGTAATAGTATCGTTAGTGTCATAGCATTTTGGAATGGATCAGTACCTATCAACATACAAAGTAATTTGTGGACCAATCTTTGCGATTCCCAATATTTTTCGTATATTGACCCCTTTTAAAAGAATAATTTTCTTCGTTGATCCCCTTGCATTTTTGTTTACAATATACAATTACAACATAATCCAAATACACCTGAGTTGGACTCGTATCCGGAATCAAATGACGTGTTTACTTCAGAGAGCTCAAATTAAGTTTAACATAAATTCAAATGAAAAGCCTGTAAAAACGTATTTAACAATTATCTTCGCCATTCTGTCAGGAACAAAACCGCCTATAATTTGTCTATTTTCTTTTTGTCTAACAAATACCTTTTACAGGTAACCACAAAAGTTCTTGCAGTTTTTATGTTGCCATAAAAGGAAGTGATAGAAGATATGCAAATGAGTGTACAGTGTGGTCCAAAATCTG
>JAHWFO010005664.1:209468-240861 GCA_023313115.1 Rhysida immarginata | reverse complement strand
CTGAATGTTAACAAGTGTAAAGCCATGTTCATCACACGCAAACGCAAAAACCCTCCAAGGCCCCTCATCTTACATGGTAGGAAGCTTGAGTGGGTTAAAAATTATAGGTACCTCGGAGGTGTGATTGATTCCAAGCTCAAATGGAACGACCATGTCCAATATTCGCTTAACAAGGCTAAGAAAGCGAAGTTTAGTCTCATCGAGACTAATGGGGCGAAACAGCGCTCTCAGAGTGGACAGCAAACTCTTGTTATACAAGGTAGTGATTCGTGCCATTTTACTTCATGGTATGCCTGCTTGGGCTTCCATTTGCAAATCGAGATGGAAATATCTTCAGACCTTCCAAAATGTTACCCTCCGGTCCATTGCTCAACTAGACAGAAGAGTTGCCAACAATCTATCTATGAAAATCTGGGGATGACCCACATTGGTTCCTATGTTCAAACACTTCTCAGGAACATGCTGCCCAAGATGGAACATCACGAAAATACCCTGGTTGCTGGTATCCTGGACCACTCACTCACTATCAGGGGTTCCCTCAGGCTTCGAAGACCCCGTCATATCTTGGATGTCAATTTCGAGAACATTAACAAGGCTTAGTTCCCCAACTGCTGAATCTGCTAAATCCTAGTTTTTCGGACTCGCTATTCGTCAATCCGCAATCCGATTATCGTCCCTACCATGAAGGGGCTCTTTTCTGGATGATTTAAAGAGGTTCATCAAGCTTCTTTCCTACTTCAGTGTATTTCATTTGGTTTACCTTTTGGGCGAGCGTGTAAAGTGAGCTAAATGCTCCTGAACCACTCGTACTACTTTTTTCACTACACTGATCGATTGTCGATTGTCGACTGTCTTGTGTAACCTGAGTCATACTGAAGAAGGCCACATTGTGACCGAAATGTATACATATATGGTGTATTAAAATGTTCTTGTGGACAAGTGAAGTCTCCTTCCTCTCTCTCAAGTATTCTAGCATCCACAGATTCGTAAGGTCAGTTCTTAATTTATTCTTTAGCTTAGAAAATTTCTAGTCAAATGGGTTGGTTATCCTCAGCCGACCTCGGAGCCCGAAACTAACTTACACTGGTGCAAACAATTAATTGCAAAGTTCTTTTTCAAACAAAGACAAAAACAGCCCCGGCGTAAGCCAAAGGCACAAGCTAAGTGTCAGCGAATTTGGGGGTTATGGATACAGATGATAACATTGATCATCATCCACCCACCCCCGCTGCGAGATGTGGAACCAGCGAGCAACGATTGGCGGAAAGAACAGGGAAGGAGCCAATGAGGAGGAGGAGCGAGCGACGCGGGAGATACGTCGTTTCACGTGGAAAGAGCGAGAAGTATGAGGAGAAAAAGTATGGCCGTGATGGTGGGAGGACGGAGAAGATTAAAGCTGGTTTTCCCGAAGGAAAAAGTGGAAAGGGGAGACAAGGCAACTGAAGCCAACGGGGAGTGAGACGAAAAAACCGTCGGAGCACGATAGCAAGGACGGTCGCCCGCCGCCACGTCGTCGCCGCTGCGGAGGAGGAACGGAAGAATTTCCACGTCGTTACAACAAGGGACGACGCAGTAACGAGAGGAAGCCCGAAACGAGGGAGCTCAAGCGTAACCAGCCCGCCGCAACGCCAAAGACGTTGGGAATCGGAGGACAGACGAAATCCTCAACAAAGAGCCCGCCACACGCCAGGCCAAGACGACGGCAACGGTTTAGCGAGAGACGAGAGGAAGGCCCGTCGTCCGCCAGCCGCATCAGCTCGCCGCGAGGGATACCACGTTACCGAAGCCGTATTTTCTACGGAGCAACGGAGCCACATATCGCCGCCGTACCAGTGCCTAACGCCTGCAAGGAGGGACGGACGGACGAGAGGATATTCCCGGAAAATATAGCAGGTAACGGGGGGCTTACGTTATCACGTGATACGCGGCCGCTTCGTTCCTGGCTATCCAGGAAACCTTTACCCTGTAAGAGGATATTTATCGTTGACGAAACTATTCATAAGCAGAAATTAAGTAATTTAAGTATCCTTGCCCTTCGCCCCTCAAAATTAACGCTGCTTTCTGTTTGTTTTTCTCTACTTGCAGCAGCAGCACCCATTGCTCTCGCAACAATACTGCCCTACAATATGAAGGATTATCCCGAGCCCGCCATGCAAATTGTACCATAAGTTGTGCAAGGCTGCAATACCATAGAAGTGGTGTAGTTAATCACCTGGACTAGAACTTTATATATTGGCAAAGTTACTGCCTGCTTTACTTTTATATGTTGATCTCAAGTATAATATTTAGTCAGCTTAAATTGATTTATTAAAGTTTTGATGACATTCAATTTTGTAAGCTGTTCGTTCCCCCTCTCCTCACAATCATAAGCGTGACAAATTTTAGTTATTATCATAAACTTTGAAATCTCTATATATTTATTACACTGCGCACGTGAGACTAAGGATAGCTTTCCCGTATAGAGGCGCGGGGAACATGAAAGGGGTCCAGCAATGCCCATTAGCCATAATAATAGACTATTTGCAGGTCCATTGCTCTCGAGCAGTTTTTAACTGCACCGTATCTTACGCTTTAGTAGGATCGTCTGCCCACATTTATTTATTTTTGGTTTTCAGTATCTTTTTTACCTTTTCTTGGCAGGATTCTGAATAAATCATTGTTAAGTTTATTTGTCAAAATGAGTGTTCTGTTGTCTATACGTTCATTCTCTATTTTCCATTGCGCATACACGTTCTGAACGTGACACAGAGCATTACTTTTGGCAGGCGTGTTATCAGCCCGTGGTTATGACATGGGCCTGGAAAATTGTTTTTTTTCCCCCGCCCATCCCTCCCTGTGATAAGTCGGCTAGCAGCGTTTTACGATAGCGTCGGTCTGTAGCGTTTGCTTCTTAGGTTCGAAACATTGAAAATATTTTTTTTTTTGTCGATATAGAAAAACAAAGTGACGGTACAATTTAAAGCCATCGTTAAGCCTCGAGCGTCGGAAATACGGGGTTTTCTGGTCAGTTGTAAAGTGCATCGCGTCGCAAAGAAAAGGGTACGTCCCATAGACGCGGCTTTGCACCTTTCACCGTTTTTCGGCATTATTGGCTCTGTGCTTTGGCAGTTGATCTGCCAGTGTTCTGCTTTGTGCATATCTCTGATGTTCAACGCCTGTTATGTTTACAGAAGTCTTTGCTTTAGCATTTTTCAGAGCATTACTTTTGGCAGGCATAAGTAGTGTTTGCAGCTTTTAATGAATAAAGTTCAAGTAGTGTAATTATATATGTATATTTATTTCTTTATTCTTGTTTAAGGTCAAGATTTCGACAGCTTAGGGTCGTAAAAGTTGAGGCTTATAAAAAGGATGTGCCATTCGTAGGTTAGTGCGTTTAGTTAAGCGCACTATCCATTAACTGTAAACCTTTTCACTGGCTTTATAAAAAACGTAGTTTGTTGTCCACAGTAATTACCTACGACTACGCACGAACATATTGAGCGAGCATTAGTACTTCTGAAGCTTTCTTAGTTAAAGGAGACCAAAACCACAGAAATCCATCGGTGATGCGTCAGGAGATTTTACAGGCACATGAGAGAAGGGAATAACTCGTATGCCCGTCTCCTGTTCCATCTTCCTGTAGTAAGCCACAGATGACTTGGCAGTGTGGCTTGATGCCTTGTCCATGTGGTTCCAAACTTTTGATTGCTCACCAGGGTACAGACGTGGAATATCCTGCCGATATATGTGGTCCATTACATTACTCTGGAAGTAAGCTGCACTAATTTTACAGTTTCCAGGAACTCGACGAATCGTGAGCAGTCCACGTGAGCAATATCCGGCAACCACCATGAAGCCCTTTGAAAACTTTTCCGTGCACCTTCGGACAAAATCGGACCTGGCCTTGCCCCCTCTTTCGCGATAGTAAATTGCCCTGGGTTTGTTGGTGTCATCGAGGTATACCCAAGCTTCATCCAAGGAGACAACCCACTTCCATCGGTTGCAAGATGATTTTCATACAGTTTTCTGGCGTTGGTTTATTTTTCCTCTTACAACTTTCTTGCACGTGCCTGGCCGACAGTCTGTGACCGCACGCTTTATGATGTCGCTCCAGCCCAAGATTGTCATGAATTATTCTGGAGACTGTTGCCTTTGAAATACCTTTCCCTTGGGCTAGACTTCTCTGTGTGGGAGATTTTCTTTCAGCACTTCAGACCGGATTTCTCTCACCACCTGAGCTGGGTATGTTGGCTGGGGCTTGTTTCTGGTCTGCTTCTCTGCTCGTCCACGTTCATTAGATGGTCGCAATTTGTTCTTTTTGATTATTCGACCCACAGTAGCTTTGGATACCACAATACCATTTCGTTTGCATAATTCCACAATGCACGAAAGACTGAAGTTAGCGTCGGAAAGGCCAAATATATACCCTTCCCAAAAAGCTGTGATTTTGGAAGCCATGTTTCAGCACGAAATGTTCCAAATAAGAGCAACAAGTGTATACAAAGCTAATCCCCATGAATAGTGGACGAGTCATGCAAATCACATTCCGTCAAGGTCATATGCGGCGTTTAAAGTTGTCTCATTTTATCTGAATCAACCCTCCGTATATATATATTGAAAGCTTGTTTTTAATTTTCTGCTTAAAGGCTCCACCCCTAAATGTTTCATGTATGCATTTTTATTCTACAAACTTAATTTTTTTATTTTTATTTGCACTGTGTAGAAAAGAAGCCTGTACACGGAATCGTCATACTTTGTTACATCGCCATAAAAGTCAAAATTTAGGGCTTATTATTGGTAGAAATACGATTAATACTGACTTTTATGATAATGTAACAATGTATGAAGTTTCCGTGCACAGGTCTTCTTTCTAGGAGGTGTTGGGACAACGCCATATTGAATCTGGTAATCTGCGATTCGTATCTGAAAAAAAAACTCCCGAGCGATTCGAGAGCTCTCAAGAGATAAGTCTTGGTAAAATCTGAGTAAAAAAAAAAAACGACACGAGCGCCTCTCAGAGAAACGAGAGGGAAAAAAACGCGCTTGAACCGCAGGCCGCGCTCAAACTCTTCTCGGAGGAATAAAAAATCGCTAGCTATAGTTCGTCCTTTGTTAATCGTATTTCTACCAAAACATTTGATATTAAATACAGGGCTCGGATCGTGTTACTTTTTCAAGTAAAAGTTACTTTAAAAAATATTTTAAGTTAAATGTTAGTTTTCGCTAAAAGTTCAGAGTAGCTTCCCCTAATAACCACGGAAGACATCGGCCAGGCCCGTCGCGTTTATGCTCTGAATTTATTATTTTAACATATCTATAGTGCGTTTCAGAGCAACTTGATTGTTAGAACAGTTACGGGACCGAATAACATGCAGTTGATCCAATATCAATGCGCGGTTATGGCTGCCTCTGAGGATGGCTTCCTTGCAAAGATTAACTCTCACCAATCACAACAACTTACGCCGCACAACTTTTCTATGCGACCGTCACATCAGGGCGTGAAAAGGTTGCGTAACGGTTCCAATACAGTCAAGTTGCTCTAAAACGCACTGTAGTTAATAAGTGAATGGTATATCATATTATTGGGTTAGTCTTCACCATCCGCACAATCGCAAACGCAAGTCACTCGGCCCTGCGGGCCTCGTTGGTCACTGTTTTCCGTTAGGCTTGGGTCACACTGGCGTAAAACGCTGCGTAAATACGCCGACGAAACGACGCCAGTGATGTCACTTCCGGTAAATAGCATGGCGCCGCGCTTGCCGACGTCTTTATGTCGGCGTATTTACCTGGCGTTTTACGCTAGTGTGACCCAGGCCTTACTCGAACGCCTTCGGCGTTCTGCCTACGACGTCCCTCTCCGGGGGCAAATTAATGATATATACCCCAACCTACTTGGTTACGGGGGGCTTTTTTTTCCCCCCCCCCCCCCGGCTGATTGCAGGTGATTAATGGTCAGTACTTTTTTCATTTGTCACAGAAATTTACGTGATTATTAGGGGACGCTACTCTGAACTTTTACCTTTCAGATTTTTGGCTTTTTTTCTAGGTGGTGTTGATTTGGTGGACTTCGAGGCCAACGAGAAATACAAGGCCCTGACGCGGAAAAATCACCTAACCATAGCAGTCCGACCAACAATCAAACTTTCATTGCTTTCAACAAACGACAAAATACTTATTGTTAAAAACCAGTTGATGGTTACATTGTTACTCGTACTTCTATGGTCATAACTTTTTCGCATCCGGGCAACACCACAAAGTCATTATTTAGGGCTTACTGTTGGTAGAAATACGATTAAACATGACTTTTTATGGTAATGCAACTATGTATGACGTTTCCTTTCACAGGCCGTCTCTCTCTCTCTCTGTGGTGTTGGTTCGGGCCTGTCTGTTTAGTTGTCTTTAGGCAACACCTAGACAGAAGGCCTAATAACGGAAGGGTCATATATTATTACATCATCATTGTCGACCAAATTTAGGGCTTATTATTGGTAGAAATAAGATTAACAATGGCGAAGCCGACGCGATCTAAACCAACACCATCTCTACTCAAAGCCTGAGCGTGAAAATTTCATCCATTGTTACATCATCATACCTAGTCATAATTTAGGGCTTATTAATGGTAGAAATGTAAATAATAATAATTATTAACTGGAGATGCGTCTTCAAGCATAGATAATGATTTTTCAATTGAAAAATGGAAGGAAAAATTCTGCGACCCGGATTCGAACCAGGAACCTCGACTATCATGGCCGATACCTCTACCAATTGGGCTAGCCTCTACCAAATGTGATTAAAGATGACTACCTATGACGTTTTAACAATGTATGACGTATCCGCGCTCAGGCTTTCTCTTTAGGTGCTGTTGTCTAAACCACCTAAATCGGCTATTGTTAATCGTATTTCTACCAATAATAAGCTCTAAATTTGGCCGTTTGATGATGTAACAATGTTTATAGTTTCTGTGCGCAGGCCTTCTGTCTAGGTGTTGTCTAAACAAGCCGTGGCACTGTTTTTGTGACATCATGCAAACGGATGGTTTTTGTGACGTCATGCAAAAAGGAAATCTAAAAATAAAACAAGGATATTTAGAATTTAAAAGAAAACGATTTATTAAAAAAGTAAATGACCGTCTTAGCATGTTTGGCGGTAATGCATTTTATTATATTGTATTTCTTTTTTTATCTAAAATACAAAATTCACATTTCAAAATATTCCATCGGTTTTCGTGACGTTTCACCAATAGAAGTGATGTTGTGCCATGGCTTTGAATAGATCGCGTCGGCTTCGACAATAGTCGGGGCCAACGATATAACGGGCCCCAGCGCGGAAAAGTCACCTGACCATCTTAGTCCGAGTAACAATGTAATCGTGTTTGTTTCCATCTTGAATTTTAACAATCAGTATTTTTTCGTTTGTTGGAAATAATGAAAGTTGGATTGTTGGCCGGACTAAGATGGTCAGGTGACTTTTCCGCACTTGGGCCCGTTATATCGTTGGCCCCGGACAATAGTCGTAGCCAACGAGAAAGACAGGCCCCGGCGCGGAAAAGTCACCTGACCGTACTAGTACGATTAACAATGTTTCCACCTTGAATTTTAACAATCGATATTTTTTCCAACCTAGTACGATATTGAAGGTTGGATTGTTGGCCGGACTACTATGATCAGGTGACTTTTCCGTGCCGGGGCCTGTCTTTCTCGTTGGCTACGCAATAGTCGACTTACGTTGATATAACAATGTATGACGTTTCAGTGCCTAGGTTTTCTTTATAAGAGGCGTTGGCACATAGCCATAGAAAGACTCCATTGTTGTTAACAATGAAATCTGTATAGTTATGTGCTATAAAATTGTTTGTTAGTAACAATGGAGTATTTGTATGGCCATGACCTTTATTATTACAGACCTGTTTTACTGAATTTCCATTGTTGCTTTTGGCATTTCTCAATTTTTCCGTAGCGCTGGTTAACCTCCATCTCTGATTGTTTCCAACAATGAAGGTTACATTGTTGCTTGGACTAAGATGGTTAGGTGAATTTTCAGCACGGTCTATAGATGTTCATGGTCATCGAGCTCCATTGTTAAAATGAAGCTAAAGTTTCTAGCTCCCAATAGGGCGGGAACTCTATTGAAAAGTGCCTCTGCATGTACAATCGGCCCAAAAACGCCTGCAGCACCGCCCTATCGACAGACTGAAACTTTACTTTCATTTTCAGTTTCAATGAAAAACCTCTATCGCAGGTCACGGTCGGCCCTGGTGCGATCTATGCGGCACCTGGAGCGATCTGTTTTCCTTAGCTTCTTGAAACAATGGAAAATGGCCGAAGCTCGATGACCATGAATATCTATAGACCGTGATTTTCAGTGACGTTAAAAATCTATTGAATAAACTTTCATTTCAATAACCAAATTTAGGTTTCTTTTTATTCGCTATTTAACTCTTTTTTTTAAAAAATAAAAGATTCTATGCAAAAAAAAATTAATACGTTATTTGTATTTTTTTTTTGTTGTTTGCACCGCATTTTGTTTATCTCAGTTGGTAAAAAAGGGAGGTTAAACAGCGCCATGGCAAAATTGAGAAATGCCAAAAGCAACAATGGAAATTATTCAGTAAAACAGGTCTGTAATAATAAAGGAGGTCATGGTATGGCTATTTCAACACCATCTAAAGATCAGGCCTGGGCGCTGAAACGTCATTACATTGTTATATCACCTCAGTAGGGAAAATTCAGGACTTATTATTGGTGGAATTGCGGTTAACAATTCCCTACTAAGGTGAGGAAATAATCGAGGCTAACGAGAAAGACAGGCTCCAGCCAATACCGCCTAGAGAGAAAGCCTGCTCACGGAAAAATCTTACATTGTTATATCATATACGGTAGGGAAAATTATTGGTTGAAATATGATTAACAATACCCTACCGTATGTGATGTAACAATGTATGAAGTTTTCGCGCTCAGGCTTTCAGTAGAGGTGGTGTTGGTATTTCTCGTTAGTCTCGTGAAATAATGTAATGACGTTTCAGCGCCCAGATCTTATCTTTAGATGGTGTTGGCTATGTGCGCTCAAATTTTTATTTTTCACCATATTGCGGTGTATTTTGAAAGAAACCAGATGTTGCGAATTCTTAATAATGCAAGTATCAATGGCAGCTTTTGGTGAGTAACATATTTCAATTTGGTGTGAACATGTGAGATACAGGTTCGGATGGTTCCCTGGTAAGATGCCGCTCTTCCTGCACTTTTCCCAAATTTCACGTTCACTTCTCCAATATCACAGGCGATATCTTTCTATGACAACGGAATGCAATACCTGCTGCAACTCTACTTTATGTGCCTCGACAATGGTGGAAACTGCGTAGTATAAGGAGTGTTCTTCAAATACCAGCAAACACCTTTAATTGTTTTAAAGTCCCGTTGGAAATTACTTTCTGGATAACCCTCGTAAGTTGAACGTCATTACGAACTGTAGGCTTTTTATATGTAGAAAAGATTTGGATATGATAGCTTACCTCCTTTTGTGTGAAGAGCGGTGCTTCTTGAGGGCGCGCACCGTCTTTGCAGATGGAGCAAGCGCACGGCTGCTGTCCTGCATATAGCGCTTTTCTTCTGTTGGTTGGGTTTACACCTGCTCGATGTCGCATTCCTTTCCAAAATCTTCCCGTTTTGGGTGTAGCGTATTTATTCAAAAATGGCAAGTAAGAACAATTCTCTGATTTTGGTAAATCAAACATGGTAGTAAAAAGAGGTTGCATATTTCATGAGGGAAACTTCCGGAAGTGACGTAAAAAAGATGCGAAATACTAAATAGGAGAGAGAATTATAAAAACTATTCATTTATGCCTTTCGTAAATTTGGCAGTAATAGTATTAAAATTAGAATAAAATTAATT
Source organism: Rhysida immarginata (assembly GCA_023313115.1). Classification (NCBI taxonomy): domain Eukaryota; kingdom Metazoa; phylum Arthropoda; class Chilopoda; order Scolopendromorpha; family Scolopendridae; genus Rhysida; species Rhysida immarginata. Next base: position 230,994 of record JAHWFO010005664.1, on the reverse strand, counting down.
CATATTTTTAAATATGACAATTATCACCACAATCTTATTTCGAGTTTTTTTTGTTGTTTTTTTTTTTTTACTTTTGTTAAAAATAATGTTCATGAGCCATATTGTCTTTTTCTACTGTCTGTCTGATGGTTGTGAAATTCCGAGACGGATAAAAATACAGACTTGAAACAAAAGCATTTAATAATTTTAATTATACGCAAGTAAATGAAGTAAATAGGTTTCACCAACTGTTTTACATTTATGCTTACACCTCGGGAAATGAGTACACTGTGTTCATGCAAACGTTCATAATTTTGAACTTTCATTAATTGGATCTTTGCTCTATCTTAGGCAATTGAAATTAGCAACACAGCCAAATTATTTGAATCAAAATATAATGACCATGATGGGCATCAAATTTGGGGTCATAGTTAGTGTTATTATATCTGGACTTCTGAATCAATTGTTTTACATATATGCTAACAATCAGAATAATCACCGTGTGCAGCATGGACAGCACCTCGACGATTTGACGGCACCGAGACAATAAATTGCTTGAAGATATCCACTGGTATATCCATGCAAGCTGCAATGCGTCTTTCAGCGACTGACGACAGTGGACAGCCATATTATGTTATAGTTAGTATAAAGCACAGAGCTACAGTAAGCGACCTCTTGTTATAAATTGAACATTTCCCAAACGAATGAAGTGAAGTTTGCAAGGTCCGTATCTTACATAATGACAATGTGTTGGAATTGATTAATTTCTTTGTAACAATTCGACTAGTTCTCAAACAATTTTAATTTATTTTTCCATGGTGTTAAAAACATTATTACTAAATTTGCGAAGTCGATCGATCTGTTGTCAATTCTTTTCGAATTTTATAATTTTCACTTAAGATTCGGATAGAGCATCAAAAAGTAAGCAAAAGTTATAATAGGCAGACATTTCCTATCTATTCGGAAACATGTGTTCCTATTATAATTCTTACTTACTTGTTGATGCTCTGTCCGAAGCTGAAGTCAAAATCTAAAATTTCTAAAAAAAATTGAAAACAGAACGACTGACTTCGTAAATATGGTAATGATTTTTTAAACTGGTTTTTAATGTTTTTTTAACATTGTTCTGTGTCACGAGGTAAACCGTACCATCCGAGAGTGGTGACGTGCTCCAGCCTCCGCGATGAGGAAGTGAACATCAACGCATCAATCCGAGGAAATCACGTGAGAAGAAGAAGAGACAGAAGCAACAGAGAAAGCGACGAGACTGGTCGCGGAACACGAATGATAGTGATAAACGGCTGGGTGAAAGGAGCAAAAATCCTAAAAGAAATTGGAAAGAAGCCAACGAAACGAATGTCGTCAAGTCAGCCGTGTAGACGTATAAAGTGAATACCTCGCAAGTACTGTAATAGCAGTTTCGCCAAAAATTCCCGAGCGGAGAAGATGGCGTTTACGAGAAATACGCTGAGGGGAAATTTCAGCACAAGCCCTTCCAAAAATTTTCTAAGCAGCGAAGTTGTCACCCTACGGCTGCTGGAATGGTAAGCGAACGCTACTATTCTAGAGGAAGATTCCTATCGGAGCAACAGACACGAGGAAGGGGAGAGCCAGACGCTATGGACGGTTTCCTCAAGGTAAGAGGATACGAATTCAATTACTTAACTATACTGAACTACGCTCAGCACGAGGATAGCAGTACGATATTGTACGCTTCTCTTGCTGAAACGAGCTTTGTTACGGCCACGAATCTCCTCTGCTGAGAGTGTTCCCGTTCTCCAGAAGATCTTTCTTTAGAGGAACAGGGGGAATATTTGCTCAGCCAGCGGGTTTCGTGTTTCCCGGCTCAGAATCAAGCCAAAGCATTTTGCCACCTGACTTTTCGTCGAAGAGAACTCTTTTTGCATCTAAGTAAAATTAGAGCACCATCCTTCTTTATAACGACGTTAACGACCTATCGTTCAGCCTAAGTTATTATTTCAGGCTTAAACGTCTGCTGTCTATTCTATTGACATTGCAATTTTTTTTCATTGACAGCATTTTTGGAGTAACTGCGACATTCGTCGCATAGCATCGTAGGCAGTCTGGGTTTAGACTGTGTATGTGCGTCACGTACAAGCGTCAATTTGTGAGTCAGGATTTTTAAAAGTGTGCTTCATATGTGCTCCATTTCCTTGTACAATTTCATAGTAAACGAAGTGCAGTGCTATTTGTTCTCAACGATATTTCCGTTAGATTATTGTGCTCTATAGAGTTAATTTAAAGTAATTTTACAAGTATATTGTGTTTGTGTTGAATCAAAGTGCTCTAAAAGATATAGTCTATGGAACATGAATGTGATATTTGATTTTTAAAGCGTCTTTTAAATATTTAGTGTCAGAATCACAGAAGTATAGTTTAAAGCGGTGTCACCTAGTATTTAATTATTTGTGCATAGTCACATGTGCTTGTGCTCTATAAATTACTACAATATTGTTCAATAGCCAAGAGTGGCTATGTGTGCTGTTTGCTCTATCTTTGTCTACTTCTGTGTGTGATTATAAGTTTTGTGCTACGATTATCAGTGTTATTGGTGGTGGTTCATACGAATTCCAGTGTGAATACGTCAGTGATAGTGTACATTGACCTGGTTTGGTTTGGTTTGGTTTGTTTGGTATTAACGTCCTTTTCAACTGCTCTGGTCATTTCAGGACGGCGTTATAGGGGCCGCAAATTTTGCCTCGCAAGGGTTCTTTAACGTGCAGCCGGCAAACGACTACACGGGACCAACGGCTTTACTTCCCTTCCGAAGGAAGTGCGTGATCTCAGGATTTCCCCCTGAAAAATCCTCGTCGTCCTCGGCCGGGATCGAATCCGCGTACTCGGGCATCAGAGGCGACCACGCAACCGCTGAGCCACCGAGGCCGATATTGACCTGGTGCTACGCAAGTCGGCGTTCATTACTAAAGTGCATTAATTGACGTCAGATAGTTGTTTTCTACAAATATTGCAAAGATGTGGATAAATAGTCAGTCCGCTCCAGAACTATACGTACTGTTATACTATTCTAGTTGAATATTTTTGATTTAGCTTCCAATATTCTGCAATAAATTATTTTCTCTTTTTATTTAAGTTCCATTTTCTGTTGCTTTACCATGTCACATTCTGACAATGCAGTACCAAGTATTCTCAACTGGTTTTTAATCTAGATTAAATATTTTAATGTATTAGAAATTATCATACTTAAACGAAAGGAGGAAAGACAGACTGACAGATGACAACATGGCCCTTTACACAACACATAGAAGGCATAGGCTTTTTTCATAAATTAAACTAGTAGAAATATTTATTTATTCATTCTTATATAATGACATTATTGTGTTTGACGACTACGACACATAAAATATATTCCTGTTGTAATTTTTTTGAAATATAAATTATGCCCGAGTCAGAAATTCACTCTTTTTTGATGCTTATTTCTAATAACTGTACAGAGTGAATTTTAAGTACACTGACAAACATTTAGGGAAGGTGATTCTAAGCAAAAAAGTTCATATAAACATGGGTCCTAATTTGAACGATAACAGATTATGAACAGAAATAAAAATGCTCCACGAAGATCAACAAGTTTATAACTCAGGTTCTCTAACATCTAGGATAATATAAATTGGGTAAATAATAGGGCACACAAAACTGTATATACCGTTAAAATTTGATCGAATTCCAATGTGAAGTTTCTGAGTTACGCATTCAACATCGTGACAGTGCTCACTTGTGAGTATTAACCAGTACGTGTTACGATGTTAACTGGGTAACGCGGAAACTACTCGGAATTCGAACACATTGTTACGGTATACAAATCCTATGTACCCTATCATTCACCCAAAACTTATTATCATAGATGTTAGAGAATCTGAGTTATTAACTTGTTGATCTTGGTGGCGGCATTTTTATTTCTGTTCAAATCTCAGTTTTCGTTCAAATTAGGACCCATGTTCATATGAACTTTTTTGCTTAGAATCACCCATACTACCGCCCCTATAATTTTGTCGGTGTACTTAAAATTCACCCTGTATAATAACAAGCAATCACAATGACTAATAGTGAAACTGAAATATACAGGATGCCTCAGAATTCTTTGCCCAAACTTAACAGGGTGTAGAGGGGATGCATATGAATACATTTTGCAAATAAGGCCGGGAATGAGCTCAATGTCCAACAGTTGCACATTGAAACATACCTTGCAGGCCACAAATAAAGAGACATAATATCTAATTAATGTTTTTTATCATGTAGCTTACAGCAGAGTTTATCAGAGTTTGTGTTCAAAATAACACCCTCCTGCCTAATACAGGCTCACATCCCCGAAACATCAATTTCACGGTGGTTTCATACAACATATTCTTCATATGACCCCACAGGAAGAAGTCCATACATATGAAGTCAGGTGATCGTGGTGACCAGCTAATGGGACCTATACGACTAAACCATCTGTTTGGAAATCTGAGATTCAGATAACCACGAACCTCGAGGGCAAAATGTAGAGGTGCCCCTTCATGTTGAAACAACATATCCCGGCGAATCACCAAAGGTATGTCTGTCAAAAGCTTTGGTAAAACGTTCTCCAAAAAAATCTCATTATCTTTGTCGGTTTGTTAAGATTTTCTTAGTCAATGTGGTTTGCCTTTCAATGTGGCATTGTTGGACCTGAGTCATTTCCGATTATGGGTTTATTGGCAAAAAGTGTCATATACGAGGGGCGTACTATATTGATTTACGCTTTTTATCTGACATGTACAGGGTGTTGCAAAAATATACAGGACAGTACTGCTAGGTAGCCTATCCTCTCGCTCCAGGTGCCGCTTCATAAAATGATAATTGGGAAATCTTATTTTGTTATAACCCATTTACGCCAAATTTGGTAAAAATGGAAATTGAGACTTCATGTATTAAATTTATATTCTGTAGCATGTAAAGACATAAAAAAAAGTTACAAAGACATAAAAAAATTACAAGAATATAATTAAAAAGGGACTTTAAACTAATAAAATTTAAAAGATTACTAAATAACAAAGCTCCTAACAGTCCAAGTAATCTCAAGTCCACTGTCCTGGCAATAATTTTCACACCTCATCGAAACGGACCTTCATTGTTGACTCGGCACTTGTTTAAAAGGTGACAATATTTAATGATAACGATGATGAAAAAGTTTGAATTTTGATGGTCTTGAAGAATTTGAAAAGTTCACAATAAAAATTTCAATGAAATGAAAATGCAGTCCAATAAATAGCCAATTATTTCATGATACTTAAAAATTAAACCTGCTCCATGATACTTTTAATTCACTTAACAAGAAAACTAGTGAAGTCAGTTCCTGGCCCGTTGCCTAGCGATTCTACTTAGATTTTATATAAAATTATATGCTATCTTCCATAGATGTAATTTTTTTATGTCTTTACATGCTACAGAATATAAACTTATGATAGGAAGTCTCAATTTCCATTTTTACCAATTTCGGTGAAAATTGGTTAACAAAATAAAATTATGATACGGGAAGTCTCAATTTCCATTTTTCCCAATTAATATTTTATGATACGGCCCCTGAAGCAAGAGGATAGGCTAACCAGCAGTACTGTGCAAACTTTTGCCAAATCTCCATGATTATCGCTGAAAGTCAACTAAATGGGTGGATTTACAGTTTCATGCTCAGTTTTTACCAAACTTTCATGATTTACACTGAAAGTCACTCAAATGGGTGGATTTAAAGTTAAGTGCAAACGTTTTGTCAATCCTTCATGACTATCACCGAAAGTCGTGAAGTCGTGTATATTTTTGCAACACCCTGTACAGGCAGGTGACACATTAGCTGACAGGTCCACTTTTGATTATAATCTCCCTTTAAATGAATACGGTTTTTCCAGCGGTGTGGTGTCTTCTCTAAAGGTGCGTTCCCATAGCTTGCTTTTTGCTTGAAGCTTCAAGCTTTAAGCGATTTGCGTGTGATTTTTCAAGCTCAAGCTATAATAAACATCAAGCTTATACATGCGCTAGTTGCGTGAAGCGAGAGGATTTTCAAGCTGCTTTTCACTTCAAGCTCAGTTTGATTTTAAAACAACTTGCTGCTTGGAAATGACCGAAGCACATGCGCACTACACACATTTCCCTGATGACTGCAATGGGTGGGGGTCGCTATTATAGTGTCTTACAAAGGAGAAAAGGAAGGAAGAATTCCGCGATTTATGTTTGTTTCTTTTTTCTCCTTTATATTCATGACTTGTTTGAAAAATATTATTTTTATTTATTTATTTATTTTAATGTAGTCCAGTACGTCCATCCAGGGCCTATATGGCCACCAGAGGCCGACGAGTTGGGTCCCTGGATGAACCTGGATTAACGACTGCTGTATGATGGTCACAGCAGCCAGGGGCGTGAATATCGTGAGTCACTGATGGTCGACCCCATCCAGTTATTAGCCGTGCCTGATGTTGCTTAACTTCACAGAAGTTGTGTGGTCTGTGAAAGGCCACCAGGCCACTGCCTCCCCCAGTTTATTTCTTCTTTGAGAATTATAGTATGGTTTTAAAAATGTTTATTAATTATTTATTATTTCTTTTATTTAAATTTTTATTCATTATTTTATTAATTTATTTAATTTTATTATCAATTTATTTATTTATTTATTATATTTGATTGAGTTTATTTTATATAATTTTTAATTTGTTATTTTATATTTCTTTTTATTTTCATTTTACTTTATTCATTTATTATTCAGGGTCGAGTCACTGAATTATGACCGCCACGTAGGTATATGTAAATACGGTTGTGCCCATCCACAAGGAGAGTGGGGGGGGGGGCGGATAAACCTACCTGTTGGAAGATACATAAAGGTGGTTTCAGAGGAACAGTTCATACGGTAATAGTCGCCGTCATGGGTAAAGCATGGGACCTAACAGACCTTGAAAATGGTATGATCATCCGGTACCGTGAAAAAAGCTGCAGCATTTCGGAAACCTCAGCTTTCGTGAACTGATCGCGTATGTGCCGTAGGTGTACAATGAATGAAAGTATGGACAAGATGGGCATTCCAGTAGTATAAACTGTAGGGAACTACGGGCCGTTATCGAACGGGGTGAGCGGCGCTTGCGATGGCTAGTAAAGAGCGATCATTGCGCTACCGTCGATACATTGACAGCCCAAATGAACGAGGAATGCACCATAAAGCTATCAAGAACAACAGTTGCAGCAGACGTCTAGTTCCAGCACCCATGTTGACAAGTGTGCATCGCAAGAAACGTCGTGCATTTGCATTGCAGTACAAACATTGGACCCTAGACTAAGGTTGCATTTTCCAATGAATCGCGTTTTCTACTGCGTCGTATCGATGGGCGCTGGCATATCCGCCGGGAGACATCCAAAAACAAACTATCCGAAACCATTGTTGGGCGGCAACAAGCTGGAGGAGGCCGTGTAATGGTCTGGGGCATGTTTTCGTGACATGTTTTGGGTCCATTACTTCCTGGAAGGTACCGTCAATAGCGGTGTGCATATTTATCCATTGTTGTCGACCATGAGGTTGTGTGGGACCAGGTGCATCCCTACATGGCAACTGTATATCCTGCGAATAATGGCATCTTTCAACAGGATAATGCCACATGCCATGAAGCCAAAATTTGCCGTACATAATTCGAAGAGCATGAACCTCCAAACTTCCCAGATCTTAATCCTTGCGTGAATCTGTGGGAACATCTGGATCGACACGTCAGGCAGCGAGACTCTCCACCCGAAATCTTTGAGTTACGTATGGACACAGATTCCTGTTGCCACCTTCCAAGCACTCATTGAGTCTATGCCCCGTCGTCTGGCTGCTATTTTGGCTGCAAAAGGAGGCTATTCGGGTTATTAGGTAGGTGGTCATAATTCAGTGACTCGACCCTGTACATTATAGTCATTAATTAATTTATAGTTTTTATTGAATTTATTATATTTATTTAATTCTTATTTTGCTCATTTTATTTTATTAATTTGTGTATTATTTTACTTTATTTACTAAAGTTTATTTAATTAATTTATTTAAATTTAATTGGTTTTGTTTTATTTTTTTTATTCCATTCTTTGTAGCGTCAGCGAAAATAAATATCACGTATTGCTAAATTGGAAATATGTTATCCTTTTTACAAAGTACTTTTTAGGGCGTGTCTAAAAAGTCCGACCGGTCGCCAACAGTTAGTACGATTTAAAATTGTATACATACATAAATTTTCTTCACCGGTCTTTTCTCTTTCGTATTCATTCCTTTTTACTTGATGCTGACCAATATGTATTTCGCCATCTCCTTTCTCCAAAATACATTTATTACATAACGGCCACTCGAACACTTGAATTTTCTACTGTCGTCCGCCATTTTGATTCTACTCATCGAGAAAATTTAAAATGAATAAAGCCAGCTACATATGCCTGCATCGTTCCCGCGTCGATCGGACATAGTCAAAATTTCCAGTCAGTCACTGATGGCTCCAAAATGAGCTTTGTGACGGACTTTGACGGTCGCGGCCGGTCGGACTTTTTAGACACATCCTTAGATTAATTATCAACAGTTTCTTAAAATTAAACTCCTTCTCTGTAACAAAAACGTTTCCGTGCATTGAAAGGCGCCAGGTTTTTTGAATTCCCGCCTGCGATTTTTCGCGAGACACATTAGCTATGGGATACCTTCAACGCCTGCTTTGCTTTAAAAGCTGGCAATCAACTGCTACAGTTTTCTAGCGAGTAGAATTTGCTTCACAGCTCAAGCTTCGCTTTAAAGCTCTAGCAAGCTATGGGAACGCACCTTTAGTCTTCTAAACCATTCTTTTGAAGTACCTATTACCCAAGTCTGGACAGCTGTGTTCAGATCATCAACGTTAGCAAAATGGCGACCGCGTGGAGGGTTCGGTAGAGGATTGGCCTTAAGCTTCCATTGCATTGACTGCTGTTTGGTTACCATGAGTTACGTTTCGTCGCCAGTTATTAGCGTGAACATGAATTCTGCTCGATCTTGGTCTTGGCGTTTCAAAAGGTCTCTGTTCATGTAAGTTTAAGTATAATTACGATATGCGTTAAATTGCATAAAAAACGAATGATTTTCGAGAATTTAATAAGCAGTCTGTTGTGAGTAAGCCTACGAAAAGGCCAAAAATGATGTCAGTTGTCAATACTTGTATATATAGAGCTTTACATTCTCTTAGCTTTTGCTGCTACCTGGTGACGGAAAGATATACTAGCTATGAATGTCGTTACAAGTGAAATTGTAAACCGTGCCTGGAAGAAAAAAAAGTGTAAATGAATATAGTGCTCCTCTCCTACATCCGCTCTACCTCCCTATTATGTTTGGGCAAAAAATTCTTACACACTCTGTATAAAGCAGGATTGTATAAAGCAAGAAAAAACTTTGAATATCACTAGAATAAAATCGACCCAATGGGCGCAAAAACTACGAGAATATAGGCGATCCAATTCGAGAAAGTAGTTGGAATATATGGTGTTTATGGTCAGTCCCATCTATGAGACAAAAAGATGAATCAACTGAAAATCTTCTGAACAATGCAACGCGTCCAAAAATCTAATAAATCATTTAAAAGAAATAAAAAACTCTTTCACCACAACAAATAAATCATTTGCTAAAAAAATGACAACTCTTTCCCTCCCATTTCTTCATCTCTAAATTAGACTTCAGTAATTAATTCTGTGTTTAAAATGTTAAAAAAAATCTTACCCAGTATAATCACAAGAAGTTTAGGATGCAAGAACCCTAAGAGTTACAGTTGGAATTATCAATTGGAAATTGGGGGCCGGGGGTTCCAGTCCTCCAGCTAGGAGGTAATTATTTCTTATGGTCCTTGCATTACTGAGGTGAACATAATTAATTAGAAGTAGGAATTATGAAGTACTCGCCGATGACCTTGATCGTTAATGGTCATGTTTGCGGCATTTTAATTTAATTCAACCAGTTTAAAAAATTATAGGGTAGATGTACCAGTAGTTCACAGTATACCAGTAATTGACAATTCACGATTTAAAGGATTTTAATAAAGTAACAAGGCAAGAAAAGGAACTGGTGTTGCCACCTCGTATTAAATAATGTATTAGGCTTCCCAGAACAGCAAAAAACTAGGAACTTTGCTCCCTATAATGGCCGCAAACATGTTGATTGTTCAATGCCTTACCTAGTCGAAAAAAAACTTGTAATGAACCACTACGCGAGGGTTAATTACTTGAATTTCTTTCATGAATGTTATGCAATATGTGTTATTATTTTACGTGAACCTTTTTCAGTGATCAGTGGACAATACTTCTAGTAGTAACAGAATTTCAGATGACCAATGTATTAACTGTTTTATCCACCGTCAACAAATAGAACCCAGATATGTAGAGTCACTAGTAATTGACATAACCTGTCAATTATTGATAATTTCTGTGTTTAAAAAAACGAACAAAAATATACTAATGTGAGATAGAATGTAGGGTAATAATAAAGGAAACATGATGGTTTTAAGTGTAACTTCTTAATTTCCAGTAATTGATCTAGCCGTGTCGATTATAGCCAGGACATAAATCTTATAGGCCCTATTCGCAGATTTTTTGTTGGTCCTGAATCTTGTCACAGACGTTTAACAGATAGCCCAAGACAAGTATCTTCCAAGAAGAAAACTACTGCTGGTATTCTCTTTACTATGATTAAGAAGTAGCATTGGATGAATTTTGCAAGTAGGAGAGCAGTCGTCAAAAATCAAGTTTTTCTACGAATAATTTGTTGGCCAAGATCTGAAGATATTACACTACTGGAAAACACCTTCATTATCTTTGATCCTTGCCCTCTACACGGGAGTGGGCTCATTTTGTTTATTATTTCAAAGGAAAAAAAGATAAATGCTCTATATGAACAACTGAAGTTTTAAAAAGAAAAATTTTAGTTAATGTTGAATACTTTATACATTCTTAAAAATGCTCGAATTCATCAGCTGCTTTTGAATGTTGTCAATATTTTATAGTAAAAATATATAATAAAAATGTGTAATTAAAATATTGTCAATTAATGGTAAAACTGCCTGTCATTTTCTGGTGCATTAACTGCCAACTACTGGAGATACATGCATTGGCTTTTAAATATATAATAATTGTTTAGAGATTGGCATATTCTGCATTATATTTACAATTTAACGGTATAACTAGAAAAGTTTCAAAATGCAATTTGATTTACGTACAAAATTTCGTTTCACAGTAATGTCTTAACTTTCAATTACTGGTACATCTACCCTACGTTATTAAACATCATTAAATGTCAGAATCAAAGATAAATATATACAAATTATTTTATACACTAATCGATCTTACTTTATAGTTGATAGGCCTCGTAGAGCAAATAAAGTGTATGATATAGGTGGATGGAAAGTTTAAGAGAGATTTGTTTATTTATATATTACGTTGTAACTAAAAAATGTACATTGATATTCTTCGAAAATTTAAGAGGCCACTTTCATTTACGGTGAATTTTGAATATTATTTCATGTTGTATTTCAGTATTTTTTAAAAAAATCATTCTTTGTTCGTATTTTAAAGCATATTGTTGGCGCGAGAAATCAAATACAATTAATCAAAGGGAACATTCTTGTAAAACATTATAAATTGTTAACACTCTGTTTTAATTTTTTTGAATTTTCATCCTATTTGAAATTCAGTAAAGTAGAAAAATAATATTATATTCAGTATTAGTGAATGTTCACGGTGCACATATTATTTATGAAACTTTGATTCGCAAAAAAAAGAAAACATTACTTTTTCATGTGATCCATGTGAAATTTTATCCCATAACCGCCTCAATTATAATTTTTAAGAACGATCATCAGCCCATATAAGTTCTTTATTTACTTTTTTGCGTTTTCTATTATTAATAACACACACTTTCCCAGAACGTTTTTTAACTTACGTACTTTTTAAACCCGCTTATCCGTTAGGGTCAGCAGCCCTATGGAGGATCTCCAGCGATCGCGATCCTCCGCCATCAGGCGCATGTCCTCCCTAGTAATACCCAAGCGACTCGAACCCAGATTTTCCATATAGTCTAGCCACCTGGTTCTAAGCCGACCCCTTGGTCTCTTACCCACCAGTTTGGAACATAACAACTGCCTAGGAAGGCCAGTTGTTGGCATCCGTATCACGTGGCCATACCAGCACAACTGAGATCTCTCAGTGCGGAGAAGTAGCGGCTCAACACCTAAAGACTCCCTTATTGTGCTGCTGTGCACTCTATCTTGTAGGGTAACACCTGCTACACCTCTCAGAAATCTCATTTCGGCCGCTTGTACCCGCGATCGCACTCTTTCAGTCATTACCAAGCCTCATGACCATAGGTGAGAATTGGGACAAAGATAGATTTGAAGATGGAGAGCTTGGCTTTGTTACCCAGCTCGCGTTTCGTTAATACGGGTCGCCACAGTTCACGTCTGACACAGCTTGCTGCACCGATCCGAGCATTCAACTCTTTTTTTTTCCTGCCGCCCATCATTCGTGAATGCAATTCCGAGATACTTGAACTTCTCCACCTGTCTCATTGGAGCTTCCCTAACAAGGAAAGCGCACTAAGTAGGCTGTCTTGAAAGAACCAGAACCTGTCTTATAAGGAGACTTCACCTACTCTGACTCATCGATTTTGATAAAAAATATTCTGTGAGTAGCATTCACCAAATTAAAGACCCATGCAAAACCATTCGGCGCACGTCTCAAAATTTTCTGAGAAAAAAATTCATAAAGTTTGATGTAATTTCCTACACTTTATAAATGCTGGAATTGTAGCATGCCTTTTTATGTCTAATGGTAATACGATTAAGTTTCATTTTGCAGGTACGGATTCAAATCCCGTCTTGGATAATTTTTTTTTCTCTTCGTAAATTTTTTTAAACATGTATGGGAATGTGTAATTCATTTACTAAATCTATTATCAGATATTCCAATTTGCTACCATCATTTTTTTTTATAAAATGCATATACGAGTTATTATAATTAATGATCCGCAGTGATAAATGAGCATTTAAAAGACAAGTTTAATTATGCACATATAAAATTTGCAACTTTTGCGAGGATATTTAACTTACACAAAGATTATACTAATTTTTGCATCATGTAGATATTAATTATAATGCGTCATATTGGTATATATAGTTTATCAATCATTAACGTTTTTAACTAGCACATTAGCTACCAAATTACAGTTTCCTATTTCTAGGAGCAGAAGTTAACTATTACCTCTGTCTTTACCTACACGTCAATTATAACTTCTTTTGTAGTTTTTGTAAAAAAAGGAATTAAATATAACTTGTAAACATTTTTCAGTTTATTTAAAAATAACCTTAGCAATTCGGAAATGTTTGATTATGTTTAATTATAATAAGCATTTTACCATTAGACCATCTGAACACGATAAAAATCTATGCTACAATTCGAGCATTTATAAAGTATAGGCAATTATAACAAACTTTATGATTTTTTTTCTCGAAAAATTTTGAGAAGTGCGTCGAATGACTTGGCATGGGTGTTTAATTTGGTGAAAGCTACTCATAGATTATTTTTCAACAAAATCGGTGAGTCAGAGTACGTGGAGTCTCCTTGTTAGCCACACTGATCTTCATCCCAGCTTCTTCATATTTGGCTGCAAACCGGTCTATCGAATGCTGAACTTTAGTGCGAGAAGACCCAATGACGACAAGGTCGTCTGCAAAGAGCAACCTCTCCACCAAGCAGTCGCCCACACAAACATGCACATCGCCTCGGCTGCCCCTGTCTATCCAGTCCATGAAGATAATGAACAAGAGGGGCGACAGTACGCACCCTTTGCAGAGTCCAACACCCGCGGTGAACGGTCTTGTCTTAATGTCATTTATCCGGCCACACATCTCAGAGCTTTCATACAGAGACATGATAGCAACCAGTAATTGCCCATCCACTCCATACTCTTGCAACACTTGCCAGAGCTTCTCCCGAAGAACTCTGTCATATGCTTTTTCGAGTTCTACAAACCAAGCGTAGACATCTTTTGCAAACTCCCAGGATTTCTCAAAGATTCGCCTTAGAGCAAAGATGTGATCCGTCGTGCTTCTGCCACGTCAGAAACCACACTGCTCCCCCGACAGTTTGGAGTCGACTATTTCCCGGCCTCTCTTCTCCAAGCACTTACCGTACACTTTCCCAGGAATGCTGAGCAAAGAGATACCTCGATAGTTGTTGCAATCTCTCTGATCTCCCTTTTTGAAGATAGGGATCACAATTCCTGTCTGCCATTGCTTAAGGGCCTCGCCAGATATCCAAGCAACCTTACACACCCGAGTCAGCCACAGGATACCATCCTGATTTAAGGCCTTTAACATCTCGGATCGGATTTCATCACCTGCAGCTTTGCCAGTCTTCAGGGACCTAATTGCCTGACTTCTGCTTCGGTGACTTCTGATACCACCGTTACTATTCTCCGCTCAAAGGTGCACCTCATGTGACTCAGTTGTTTCTGTCACCGTATTAAGAAGAGATGCAATGTATTCCTTCCACCACACGCTCTCCTCCGTTTTCAGAAGCCTCCCGTCTGAACTCTTAATAGTTTGTGATGAAAGAGACTTCTTTCCAGAATACCTTCTTTGCCGAACAATAGTCTGCCTCCAATTTCTCCCCGGACTTCTCCCAGGCCTTGGCTTTAGATGTTGATACTGTCTTTGCTGCTACATATCGCGCCTCAGTGTCCCGCACTCAACTCGAAGGTGACTTATTTGCAAGCCATAGCAAATAGGCTTCTTCTTTGCCTTGACAGCTTCTTCGACTTCACCGTTCCACTATGCAGTCCTTTTCTCACCGCCCTGCGCCACACACAGCCGCTTACGACCACAGCACAATGCAGCCGAAGTAATCGCTGCAGTTTTAAACCACTGATACTCCTCTTCAACAGTACCAAGATCACTAGGTAGTTCTTTGAAACTTGAAGATATGTTATCTGCAAAGGTCTTCCTCACAGCTCTATCCTCCCATGCCTCCCATTTGATGCGCCAAGTTTGTCTGGACTTAGTATTTTGCTTGGTTGGCATGGATTCAGAGAATCGCAAACTGCAGACAACAAGGTGGCGATCAGTTGATAGTTCTGCCCCTCTCCTCACACGAGTATCCAACACTGATCGGAATAAGGCAGCTGATACGATTAAAGAATCAGTCAGTGACTTCTGGTCCATTGCATCCCTGTACCTTGTATATTTATGGACACCCCTGTGCTAGAAGAAAGTGTTTGTGATGGAAAGCTTATTGTTGCAACAGAGATCCAACAAGCACTTCCCATTCGCATTTAAATCTGAGTCATCATTCATCCCAATCAGGCCTTTCCACGTTTGGTCATCAGCCCCTACGTGTGCATTGAAGTCGCCCACCAGGATGACAGAATTTGCACTCCCTCTCCGGCTAAGAGCAGCATCAACTTCATCTAGAAAGAGTGGGTATTCTCTGACTGCATTCGGAGCATATGCAACGAATAGAGAGAGATACCGTTTCCCTATTAAGTCTCAGGAGATACAGTCTTCCACTTAAGGGGTTCCAATCTGCAACATAATCTGCCAGCCGGGGACTTGTGAGTATTCCCACTCCCGCCTGGGCAGTCATGTTAGGGTCGACACCTGGGAGGAATTTCCACCCTCCTTCTACAGGTATTGGACATTGAAACTGAAACACCTGGTAGAAATCCAAAATCTTTATTTAATAAGGTGTTGGGGCACCGTGGGCAGCCAGCACAGCAGTAACACGTCTTGGGAAGGATCGGTAGAGGTCCTGCACAGTTTGCACCCCAAACCATTACTGATCCACCCATTACTGATCCACCTCCGTGTTTGACTGTGGGTGCCAAGCAGTCTGGGTTGTAGGCATCAGAGGGGCTCCTCCAGACGAATACCCTCCCTGTTGTTTGGAAGACAGTGTAGCTGGACTCGTCCGAGAATATGACTTGTTTGAGGTCATCCAACGTCCAGGTTTTATGCGTCCGGCACCACTGAACCCGCTTGGAGGCATTTGTACTACTGATGAAAGGCTTCGGTATAGCAACCCTGCCATGGATGTTGGATTTATGCAGGTAACGACGGATTGTCTTCGTGCACACAGGATTCATTTCTGTGGTGATTTCTGCTGCGGTGGTTTTCTGCTTTCGTGCAACAATCCTGGTCAATGTCCTGACGTCTCTTTCCGACAACTTCCGTTTTCCCCTGCAGTTGCTCCTCCTGGACGTGGTTCGTCCTTCCTGTTCATATGCACACATCACCCTGGATACTGTAGCACGTGAGACATCACAAAGTGTGGCAGTTTTGGACACAGATGCACCTGCTAGACGCGCCCCAACAATCTGCCCTCTTTTGAAGTCGGATATGTCTCCCATTATAGCGTTCTGCACAGACAATTTGAAGCTTACTATCGAACTTTTCTACTGGAGTGACTACCAAGAACTCTGACACGTGATTCATTGATATGCATACGATTAATTACCTAGCAGAAGGTTCTATTCAGCCCTGGGGGTATCCAGTGCTATTTGCGAAGGTGTTTCAGTTTCAATGTCCAATACCTGTAAGTCCATATTTCCAGAACCCGGACGTTTCGTAGAGGTATTACTTATGATATCCAGTCGATACCGTTTGGCTTCCTCCACTAACTCAGATTCCTTTCCTATCATGGAGAATACGTTCCAAGTGCCGATTGACAGCCCCCGATCCCGTTTACACCCAATTTTGTACAGGGCTAGGAAAAAATCACATGAACACTTGTGAAATCACGTAAAATACTTATTAATAGAAAGTTGTCCCTGTATTACAGCTGGTATCCGACATGGGTTGGGCACATACAGGTTATGTACAACATATAAGGGAATATGCACCCATTTCTTTTACAGAGACGTGTCTGTTTTAGAAAATATGCCGGGAAGTGGAAAATCCGATGACATCAAACGTCTTAAACCACAGTTATTGATTCTATCACAAACAGTACTTTCAAGAATTTGCCTCTTATTTTTGTCTCGGTTATTACCAGGGTCATGAATGACTGCTGGAAACATGGTTACTTCCCTGACAAGTGGAAGGAGTCCGTTATCATTACTATATCAAAGTCTGGTCTAAACCCTGCGCTCGCTGTCAGCTACAGGCCCATTAGCTTACTACCTGTGCTATCAAAAGTCTTTGAACGCGTCATTCTAAGGAGATTCGAGGCTAACGAGAAATACAGGCTCCGGCACTGAAAAGTTACCTGATCAAAATAGGTCTAGCAACAATCCAACCTTCATTGTTTCCAACAAAGGAAAAAACACTGATTGTTAAAATACAAGATGGAAACATTGAAAGCTATATAGTTAATAGACCTATCGTGGTCAGGTGACTTTTCAGTGCCAGAGCCTGTCTTTCTCGTTAGCCTCGAAGGAGGTTTAACGTTTTCTTTGTGGCCAACAATCTTGTTCGTGAGGAGCAATTCGGTTTCCACTCAGGTCACTCTTGCCAACTTGAGCTCTGAAGTTTGTTGCTGATCTAAACACTCTCGTTAACTGTCCTAACAAGGGAACCCTACCTAGCCTAACCGCTTTAACAATGGAGTCCTTGTATGGCTATGTATGCTGAAATTTTTTCGTTTTCGCGGTTTATTTTGAAAGAAACACAATTTCGCACTCTCTTATTTTGCAAGCATCAGATGAGTAATATATTTCAATTTGGTAGAAATCTGTGACATATATGTTCGAGGGATTCTCTTGTAAGTGTGGTGGTCTTGTCTTTTTGGATGCCCGAAAAGCTTTTGACCAGGTTTGTTTCCTGACTATCTGATTGCTTTGATTAGTTCCTTTCTGTTAAACAGGACATTTAAGTCAGGGTTGGCTGCTCCATGTCTAACTCTTGTGACATAATGTTGGTGTTCCCCAAGGTTCTGTCCTGGGCGCTGCATTGTTCAACTTCTTCATCCACGACTTCCCAACTTTTATTAAGTGCAATATCTGTTTGCTGACGACACGTCCATCATGACCAGTGCCCAAAATCCCGTTCACGGCAAAATGCTTCGGTGCGAGAAATGGTTTGCTAAATGGAGGTTAAACCTAAACGTTGATAAATGCAGGGCTATGTTCATTACCAAAAAGCTTCGAAAATCCCCGAAGACTCGCTTCCTTTCTGGAAAAGAGTACGAATGGATGAAACAGTATAAATACCTCGGAGCGGTGATAGATGCCAAGCTAAATTGGGGTGATCATGTCTCCTATGCTATCAGTAGGGCTAAGAATGCAAATGTTTCAGTCCGGTTGCTCTTCTGGGGCCAAACAGCGCGCTTGGAGTGGATAGTTAACTTTCGCTATACAAAATGGTAATCTGAACCATTAATCTCTATGGTATGCCTGCTGAGCTATAATATGCATCTCCAGATGGAAGGACCTCCAAACCTTACAAAACGTTATTCTGAGGACGATTGCTCAACTTGACAAGACAGTTGCAACTAATACTTCCATTGCTGACGATTTCGGCATAACTTTCATTGGAAACCACGTCCAGGACTCGTCGAAGAAGCTGCTTCCGAAGATTAAGGACCTTCCCAATCCTCTGGTTGCAGAGATTCTGGATCACCCGCTCACATTTAGAAAACCCGTGTTTCGCACCCAAAAACGATTAATATAATTCATTGGAAAGTTACAGGTGCTTTCTCTAATTGGGAGGACATCACCTTACTGCAAAGGAAAGCGAACATTTTAATGATATGTGAAACATTTTTTAATATGGACCCAAAAATTACACTCAACGACTTCGTAACTTACCTGAATAATAGAAATCATCACGGTGGGATAACCTAGCAGCAGTAATGAGTAATGAATTTTAAAAGGGTGGTTGTCAAAGAACCAAGCACTGCGACCTCAGGTCTATTGTACTATCCCCTATGACGATGAAAGAACGATTATGAACGGGACAAACACAAACATCCATGCCCTTGGCGGGATTCGAACCCGCGACTCGCCGGTGTCGAGAGCGGAAAGACCTGTGCCTTAACCCTCTCGGCTACCCACTCATGAAGTTCACAGATCTCGGCTACCCTCTCAGTAAGTTCACAGATCTCGCACTAAGGTGCGTCTCAAAAGTTTAAAGAAAGATATTTTTGTTCAAAAGATAAGACTATTGAAGCTACATACAAATGCTTTAATTACTAGCTGTACAAAGCACTTAAAAGAAACTCCTGAAAATATTACTCACGAAAATATAATAGAAATAAAAATATTCAACAAAATGAAATTTTGCGTGTCTCAAAAGTTTAAAGAACTACACACAGATGCTGAATGGAGACGTCCAATATGTAAATTTGCGAGCGACAGGGTATTAATCTGTTGCAGAATTCGTGATTTTTTTCCAAGAAAGCTTTTCTTCCACTTACAATTGACCTACGACAATGCCTCGCCAATCTCAATTCACAATCGATGAAGTGGCTGAAATCTGGCGATTGAAAGCCAACGGACTATCTGTTGCTGATATCGTCACAATTACTAGAAGATCCACAGTGGGGGTTTATAATGTTTTGAAGAGGAGTTCACCGTTCCACCAAAAATCACGATCTGGTCGTCCCAAAGTTACCTCAATTCGCGATGACAGACGCATTATACGACTGGCAGCCACACAAAATCTTTCTATTCGCCAGATACAAGACGTGACTGGGTTAAACATATCGTACACTGTACACTGGCGAATAGTTGCGAGCGGACATGTTGTCTCCAAATAAGACGAAGAAACCGCCTCTGACTGCCAAGCGCATTCAAGAAAGGCTAAGTTGGGCACAAGAACACATAACGGCCTGGAAAGACGAATGGATGTCGGTGTTGTTCAGTGTTGAAAAGAAATGGAATTTGGATGGTCCTGATATGTGGGCACTATACAGGCACGACCTACGACAGGAACCGAAAACCTTTTACTTAAGACAACAAGGAAGTGGTTCTGTCATGGTTTGGGGCGACTTCGCATTCAACGGTACCAGAAATTTGGCTTTCATCAGTGGAGGAGAAAATTCGCTGTCATATCAACAAACCCTTACGCAGTATCTGTTCCCGTCTGTGATCATTATTATGGCCTGGAATTCGTGTTCCAGCAGGATAACGCCAGCATCCATACTTCACGATCAACAATGGAGTGGTTCAGAAACAAAATATTTACGTTATGACGTGGCTCCAAGAAGCCCAGACTTGAATCATATAGGGATAGAGAATCTATGGGGAATCATGTCTCGTGCAGTTTATGGCGGCGGACGTCAATTTTCTTCGACGGATGAATTGAAAAGAGCAATTGAAGATGCATGATACAATGTAAGACCAGAAACATTGTTCAACCTCATAAACTCAATGCCGAACAGAGTATTTGAAACAATCAAGGCAAATGATCGTTCAATTTAAGCTGTTGTATTATTCAAGCAATGTTTTTTCAGTCGTTCTTTAAACTTTTGAGACACGCAAAATTCCATTTTGTTGAATATTTTTATTTCTATTATGTTTTCATGAATAATTTTTTCAGGGGTTTCTTTTAAATGCTTTCTACGGCCAGTAATTAAAGCATTTGACCTTCAGTAGTCTTTTTTTCTTTTGAACAAAAACATGTTTCTTTAAACTTTTGAGACGTACCTTATATAAATTACAAAAAAACATAAGGACTCCATAGCAATAATCAACTTAGTACTTTATTTCTGCATCTCTTGGTTACATATAAATTGCATTTATTTCCCGGGATACATCAGTAAAGCGGTATGGGGAAAATTTAATAAGTTCATTATCTCTCCTCTACATCATCATAGGAGACTTTAATGCAAAAAGTCCATTGTGGCGATGCGAAAGATGTATGACCTATCCGCGTTCAGGCCTTGTCTCTCGGTAGTCACGGCATAGCCCGAGGCCAACGAGAGACAGGCCAGGGCACTCAAAAGTCACTTGATCATCGGGGTCCGGGCAACAATCCATCCTTCATTGTTTCCAACAAACGAAAAAATACTGATTGTTAAAATCCAAAATGGAGACAATGAAAGATGAATTGTTGGCCGGATCCCGATGATCATGTGACTTTTGAGTGCCCTGGCCTATCTCTCGTTGGCCTCGAGCATAGCCGAAGCGACGCGATATAAACAAGCCGTGGCACTGATTTTGTGACATCAGGCAAACAGATGGATTTTGTGACGTCATGCAAAAACAAAGTTAAAAAAACAAAATACGGATATTTAAAATATAAAACATAATGATTTATTTAAAAAGTAAATGATCCATGTTTGGCATTAATGCATTTTATTATACTGTATTTACTTAGTTATATAAAATACGAAATTCATTTTCAAAATATCCCATCGGTTTTCGTGACGTTTCAACAATAAAAGTGACGTAGTGCCATGGCTTTGTATAGATCGCGTCGCTCACGGCCTTCTAGAAACTACTAGGCCTGAACATGGAAAAGATAAAACACTGTTACGTCGAACTGGTAGTGCTCGGGCAACACTACCTATAGTCCACCCAGCCTTAGTTTGCGCGAGATGTGATGGACATTTT
>JAHWFO010005664.1:163144-209068 GCA_023313115.1 Rhysida immarginata | reverse complement strand
TAGAAAGACAGGCCCCTACGCGGAAAAATCACCTGACCACATAACAATATAATATTCATTGTTTCCATCTTGAATTTTAACGATCAATATTTTTTCGTTTGTTGGAAACAATGAAGGTTGGATTGTTGGCCGGACTACTATTATCAGGTGACTATATAGGAGAAGTTGGCCGTAGCTTATCTTTCGCGTGGCTACGCCGTAGATTAAAGTGAGGAGAAAGAGACTTCTGAAAAGGCCATTGTTCAAAATTCGATATATGGCGTCCATGCGTGACCACCGAGAGAGAAGGCCTCAGCAGTGAAACTTAATACATTGTTACATCATCATACCGGGTGATTCAGTCAATTTCTGACCATTTCACTCGAATGACGTACATTAGGGATAAACAATTGAAAGAATATGAGCGCCATATCGAATTTCTAAATAGTTGGAGTTTGTATTGTTGCAACGGCGCTGCATGAAAATCGTATTGTTGAAAAATGGCGCCCGCTTTATCAGCAGAGCAGAAATGCAAGGTTATCGAATGGTATTTCGAGACAAAATCACCTGTAACCGTGCAAAGAAAGTTCCGGAAGGAGTATAAGTGTCGAGACGCACCAGGCAGGCAGGCAATCATGGATTTTGTCAAGCAATTTCGTGCCACTGGATGTGTTAAAGGCAAGAAAAAAGGCGGGAGCGAAGCTCGTGTTCGAACGGCCGAAGTTGTCGAAAATGTTCGCACAAGGTTGGTCAATTCCCATACCAAAAATTCTGTTCGCCGCCTGTCCATTGAAGAAGGGCTGTCGTATACCACGACGTGGCGAATTTTTAGAAATGATTTGCACCTGTTCCCGTATAAGATCCATGTTTATCAGGAGTTAACAGACACTGGAAGACAGAAGCGACAACAATTTGCGATGGAGTTTGGAGCAGAAATGGAAGCTAATCAGGACATTGTGGACAACCTGTGGGTGTCAGATGAGGCCTTCTTCCATCTGTCAGGTTGTGAGTTAATAAACACAACGTTCGTTTTTGGGGTTCCCAGCACCCTCATGAGATCCATAAGTCACCTCTTCATCCACAACAGGTTATGGCTTGGTGCGCGATTTCCAAAAGAGGCATCATTGGTCCGTTCTTTTTTGAGGGCACCGTAACGTCACAGGCTTACCTTAACATGTTGGAAACCTTCTTCATCCCCGAGCTGCGAAGGAGGCGTATACCGCTTCGACATCAATGGTTTTAACAGGATGGGGCTAGGCCTCACACCACTATTGAAGTACTAGACTTTCTCAATCAGAAATTCGGAAATCGTGTCATTTCAAACAGGTTTACAGATCGAATCAAGGGTGGCTTTCTTTGGCACCCTACGAGTCCTGAACTGAACCTATGTGATTTTTATCTCTGGGGTTCCTTAAAGACAGCATGTTCACTACAGCACCAAGAACCCTAGACCAGCTGCGACAAAGCATCGTCGACTGCTGCACCCTTGTGGATGCAGAAATCCTGGATAGAGTTATGAACAACTTCACCATTCGGCTGCGAGCAGTTCAAGACGTTCGTGGTGGCCACATTGAGCATATCATCAAGACTTTTCCACGGGAATAAAAACTCCGAACTGCCTAAAATATCATACTGAAATGCTGAGTTTGTAAACATTAATGGGTCAATAAATCATAGTACTGAAATGGTCTGAAATTGACTGAATCACCCTGTAGATAGTGCAAATTCAGGATTTATTATTGGTCGAAAAACGAATAACAATGCACTATCGATGATGATGTAACAATGTATTACGTTTCAATGCGGAGGCCCTCTCTCTCGGTGGTCACGGTCCATGACGCGGATTTGATGTCACATCCTGTAGATCGTAGCCGACGAAAAAGACAGGCCGGGGCACTAAAAAGTCACATGACCAAAGTAGCTCTAGCAACAATCCAATTTTCATCTTGGATTTCAACAATCAGTGTTTTTTCGTTTGTTGAAAACAATGAAGATTGGATTGTTGCTGAATCTACTTTGGTTATGTGACTTTTTAGCGCCCCGGCCTGTCTTTTTAGTTGGCTTTGCTGTAGATGAAAAATAGGAGAAGGAGACAACTTAAAATCGTCTCATTTTTCTCATTTGAAACGTCATACATTGTTACATCACAGCCCACTAGATACAGGCCTGAGTGCTGTTTTCAAAATGGCGGCGCTCGCAGGCGGACTGTCTGTGTGAAATAAGCTGAAATAAAAGAATTATTTCATAAATTTGCTTTAATTTTCTTACAAAATCTAACCAAAATAATTAATCTATTACAGGAACTAATTTTTGCAGATTTCTAAAACCATCATATATGGTTTCGAAATTTTTTATAGAAAAGATGCTTTTTCTCTTCCTCCATAGATGGCTCTACTTTGAAAAAAATGAAACTATATTTATTTACACGTATGTTGCCATTGTTTTGATTGAAACATAAAGCCATTTAAATAACAAATTCAAAAACTTAGATTTCGTTAGAAGATTAAAGCAAATTTGTGAAATAATTCTTCTATTCCATCTTATTTCACACAGACAATCCGCCTGCGAGCGCCGCCATTTTGAAAACAGCACTCAGGCCTTTATCTAGTGGGCTGTGGTTACATCATAAAAAGGCATTGTTACTCGTATTCCTACAAATAATAAGCCCTAAATTATGATTTCTTATGATCATTTAATGATATAGGATGTTTCAGTGCGCAGGCTTTCTTTCTAGAAGGTGTTTATTGGTAGAAGTTACCGTTTCGAAAATATAAGGGGGAGGGGCTCGTTTTTGTATCCACCCTATATATCAAGTTATATGTTTTATCTTTTAACATTTTTTCTGGATGTACAGGATGATCAAAAGTCAGTTCACCCAGTTATGTTTGAATACATTACACTCTCGCTAATAGTGTAGCTTGAAATGGGTGAACTTATTTAAGTTATTTGGGTATGTTTAGATTTTCGAATTTTTTATTTTATTTTGTTGACGTTGTGACTGATGATTTTGGGAGATATAAAATACAAAGCCGGAAATATAACTTGATAGTTTATAATTCTCAAAACAGTTCCAAAAATATAATAACTTATCAACATATAGGGCAGTGGGGCGCATGCTCTTCGGGGGGCAATTTCGTCTTTCACGGTTGCAATAATTCGGAAGTGTTTAGACCAAGTCAATGTCCATCATGAAAAGGAGTTTACTTTTTATAAAATAATAACAATTCTAAAGAGTTTACTTTAAACCACGGGAGGGGGGGTGGAGGGGGGAAAAGGGAATCAGGATTTTAGAAAAACTATATTCTCAAATTAGAAAAGGGAGAAGAATTGAAATGGAGCCGATAGAAATGTTCCACCTAAAAAACGCGTGTCCCCAGTTTAAAATGGATACTAACTTAAGGTAACCCTACTTAAGAATACACACTTAAGCAATTATCAAGAACAGATGAAGAGGAAGATTTATGCATGCCTACCCCCCCCCGCCCAAATAAAAGCTTTGGGAACGTGAAATGTAATTTTCTATTAAAATAATAATAAAATATGTTGCCATTAAAAGATATTTACCTTCACCGTTGTTTTTTTGTTTTTTTTAATCTGAAGTGACTTTTGAAATCGGCTATTGTGTATTCACTTATTGTCACTCGATATAATTCATTATTTTCGCTCGTTTCTAAGGAGACGCACGCCCATGATTAGGCATGTTCAAATGCAGCAAATGTATGATTTCGATAAAATCTTCCTCCACAGTCTCTTCGGAACTGAGAATTTTCATTAGTTGGCTGATATAAAGATGTTTTATAGCAGCAGCAACTTTTGCTCTCTTGGAAGCGCCATGCTGAATACAGGGTAAGTATAAAAAGTATCGGGAAAAGTTTCGGAAAAATAGATTTATTTCAGATATTGCTACAAAACCTGAAAATTCTTCAAAGTACATCCCTTGAGCATCGACACACTTTTGCCAGCTTTTCCACGACTCGAAGGCTCCCTGGTAATACGCGTGCAAGCTTCTTTGACGGCACTTAGGATGACATGGTGGTGTCCTTTGAGGGAGGATTTCACTTTTGGGAATAGGAAAAAGTCTGCTGGGGCCAGAACTTGTTGCAGAATGTCTTCGCAAGCAGACGCTCGCCTATGTTTTTGGTCACTGTCAAGACCTTCGGGAAGAGTTTGGCGCAGATCTTCCGCATCGCCAAATTTTCAGTGATAATGGTGTGCACTGTCATCTTATCAATGCCAATTCAATCTGCAATCGTGCGCATACTTAAGCGGCCGTCTGAATTCAGTACTTCACGCACACGTTCCACGTTGTCGTCGGTTCTTGACGTCGACGGCCGTCCAACGCGGGGTTCTTCTTCCACACACTCTCGGCCATCTTTGAAGAGCTTGTTCCACTTGGCTAATCATGCCCAACGACTCCGTACCCGATTTCCCCAGTGCGTAACGCTGTTCAATCGTTCGCTGTATTTTGAGCTTACACCGAGTCACTCGACAGGGGTCCACTAAAACTTCGATCTAGCCTGAACAAACGCTCGCAGGCGACTGACGCTTGGCGCGTTTTGAAGGTCAGACCCCACACCACTGAGCACGCTCGGTGAGAGCGCGTTGCGAACTACACTCACGTCAGGAAAAAATTGGTCCCGATACTTTTTATACAAACCCTGTGGTACAGATTGGTGACGAGCGATACTTCGGTATCGAGTATTGGATAACGAATATTTGTCTTTATGGTATCACAGAATATCGAATATTTTATAATACTCGATACTATTCGTTAGTTTCGGAATTTTCGTATTCAATACCATTCGATAATATAAACTACAGAGCAAAGGCAACATAAACCGAGGACCCTAGTAACGCTGATTTTACTGATTTAGCAGGCATTAGAAACTCAGTGCTTAAAGTTTCGTCTACGCAAATCTTGTTTTTGCAGACTACATGTCGAGCAAGATACTGACAAACAACCAATGTTTTGGTTACTTAAAAGGTCATAGGGAACGTCATAATTTCCAAGCAATCATTTCATCGCGTCTTCGTTCTTCTTTATTTGAGTTAAAGTTTGTTTTGTTTGATACTAAACTACAAAATGATAAAGATCTCAAAAAGAGAAGAGAATTCAACTCAAATTCAAGTTTTTGGTATTTTGCACGAAAAAATACGCAAGAGTGCTATTCTCCTTGATTGTTGCGTTATCTTGTGCCGAACTGATATCTGGGGTAGGGCTAAGTGTCTTTTACCGTCTGCTTTATGGTTTGCTTTTGCACATAATTATGCCACAGTGAGGTTGTTTTATAATTGAAGAGCAGATTTTATAAAAACTGTAAATGTCAAAAGAGTATTAAAAACGATCAAATATTTCACAAAACAACTACATGTATCTGATTTCTATCTTTCACCAAACAAACTTTTTGCTTAACACGGTGGTGCACAAATTGAAACAACATGTACAAACAAGGTGGAATTCTGCGTGTTGGCAAAGAGATTCGTTGCTCTTGACACTAAGAAGTTATGGACTGCTCCAACTCTCCTGGATCCACGGTTTAAAGGAATCACATTGACGGATCCAACAGAATAAAATATTTGAAGTACATTAGAGATTATATGAAACGCTTAGCATGCTCAAGCACCCAGGAAGAAATACAGATTACAGAACTGAATCATCTGTATATAGTTTTTGGAGTTAATATCATATATTAAGTTTCGAGCAGTAAATCGTGAAGATGAATATCCAGGAACATTTAGTAGAGATGCATGGCATTCATCAGTTGCACAATATTTCAGCTCATCAGCAAATCTTGATCTAAATGGTGATCCACTTCAGTTCTGGAAAGATAACAAAACCAGGTTATCTGAATTATATCGTCTGCACAAAACGTTTTTAAAATGTCTTTTCGTCTTAAATTTTTGTAGTTACAGTTTTGGCATTTATTGATTCGCATAAATGAAAAAAGACGAATTTTTTTTTTTGCTTTGTATGTCATTTAACATTGTTTTTTACTAGTGAATTTCAGTATCGAATATCATGATCTCGAGTATCGATGCCGAGGAATATCGAGTATTAGAATCGAATAAACTTTTAATACCCGATACTAATAAAGAATATCGGCGATCCCTATATCGCCCATCACTAGCACAGATTAATACAGATAGTCAACTTCCTATACTTATAAGATTAAAAAAATTTGGTTGATTAACAATCAGCGTTCGGATTGATACCTAGTGGCTGAAATAAGAACTAAACAAATGACCTCATATATTGCCACTAATCTTGCCGTTTATGAACTAGAGGGTGGTTATAAAATAAGTTCGATTACTCAGAGCCCTCTACAGCCTAATCTAATGAATCGATTGTGATGTAAATTGAAATGTAGGTTATTCAGGTCATGGGAGAGAAAATTCCGGAAAGAAAAAAATTAGTGCAAATTTTCACCACTAGGTGAAAATGTGTCGCTGTGGAATGACAAATGAAGATTTTATTATTATTATTATTATTATTATTTAGTAAAGTAGGCTATAAGCACTTACATGGGAGTGAAAAAAATAGAAGACTTAGGAATCAACCCAATATACATGTACCAAACAGAAGCGATAGTGGGCTCTTAAAAGTAGATTCGTCAAACAAAGATAAAAATAAAAAAACAAAAAACAGAATAAAAACAGTAAATAATAATACATATTAATTAAAAAATAAATAAAACTCCTTTTATTTAAAAGAAAACAAATAAAATAAATAATAAAAACAATGAAAAAAGTCACCCAATTAAATGGAGTTTTATTTATTTTTTAATTAATATATTTTATCACAACTCCTACTTTTATATACTAGTAATGTAACAACAACGGGGGGAATCTCACCAGATACACCGGAGGGAAAAAGCCCCGTGTTGTCCCCAACAGGCCGAAGCCCAATATAGGGTTGATGAAAAACACATATAAAATAACTAAGTAAAAAGAACAGAACACCTAAACAAGAGAAAACCAAAACAGACTGAAGGATAAGATTAGACAACAGACGCACAATTAAAGTACACTTAAAAAAAATTAAAAGTACCAGAATAAGAATAACTAACTAAGCTAAACAAGTGGTAAAAACAATTATAATTAAGAAACTAAGAGGCAGGAAAAAACCTGCTGTTGTCAACAAAAAATATCAATTAACTTAGAATTATTATTAAATAAATTAACTAATTTAAAAGCAGGATCAAGAGTAATAACCTTGGTCCTGGAAGTTCCAAGGAACCGCAGGACGTGATGATTTCTATTGTTAATCAAAGCACGAAAGCCTATAAGTTCTAAGGTACAGGGTGAAATGAGCTGCCCAAGAATAAGCTTTCTCAGAGTATTAAGTAACGTCTTATTGATTGCTTGCGAAAGATCAAATATGGGCTCCAGTGCGGTTATATCGGAAAGACGAAAAGCACGAGCGACAAATAAACCAAAATTACGAAGCCTGGTTCTCAGATACTCTAATAACTGGGTATTCCCGGAAAATCAAATCTAGACGGCGTATAAGATTTTCGGTAAAATAGTCATTTTAAATAGAAAGATAAAAATCTTGATCTTAGTAAAAAAGTTCGTCAGACGCTTTAGGATACTTAAACGTTTACTAGTTTCAGCGAGCACATATTGCAGATGATCAGAAAAAGTTATCCTCGAGTTAAATATAACGCCCAGGTCTTTAACTTTATTACAACGCTGGATTTTATTCTGTAACAAGGAATAATCAAATTCGAAGTCAACAACCTTCCTAGAATATGTTACATTAATAGTTTTCGAAACATTCAGATCGAGTCCATTATCAGTGGCCCATCGAGAGACAGAATCAGCTGCCCGAGAAAGATTACAACAATCTTTCCAGCTACGGATAACTGAAAAAAGTTTTAAGTCGTCAGCATAAAGTAAAAAATTCACCCGACTATCTCCAATATAACTTTTAATATCAACAATAAACACATTAAAGAAAACCGGGCCTAAAGGAGATCCCTGTGGGACTCCACTTCGAATTCTACCAACTGGACTAACTCCATTCAAGCTCTTAACCACGAAGTTTCGACCTGTTAGCAAGGAGGTGAACCAACTGAGAAGATTATCAGACAGTCCAACCTTTCCAAGCTTACATAGGAGCAGCTTGATGTTGACACTGTCGAAAGCCTTGCTAAAGTCAAAGTATAATACATCAACTTGATTCCTATGATCAATATTAGAAACCAGGTAATGCAAAAAACTAGCAAGGTTAGTAGACGTTGACCTATTCTTCCGAAAACCATGTTGCTCCTGAAGCAGGTATGGATCAATAAACGACGACAGCTGAGTAGCAACAAACGTCTCCAACACCTTAGCCGGAAATGTCACAATCGTAATTGGTCTATAATCGTTGTACGAAAGAGGCCTAGTAGTTTTAGGAACGGGTACCATTATAACATTTTTCCAAACTGAAGGATATATGCCAGTTTTAAGGGATAAATTGAATAATTTGTGAAAGGGGTGGAGCAGCGCAGGCAAGCATCCCTTAAAAATATAATCCGGGATTCCGTTCTGATGCACCATTCTAGAAACTGAAATTTTAATAGCAAGATTAGAAATCTCAGATAAAGATACCGGGTAAGTTCAATTTGCCAGGCAGACGGTCCCAATGGGAAGGCAAGCTGGAATCAGGAAGTAAAAGATCAGGGTCGTTACACATAATACTCTCAAAATGGGAGACCATATCATTAATCGTGCAATTACTGGTCCAATGCTTACCGGACGGGTTCCTACCCAGCAATTTCTTAGTGGCATCCCATAAAGTAGAAGCCTGAGAACTAAGACTATTTTCGATCGATGCATGGTACTCCACAAAGTCCCGATTAAGAGCATTCTTGAAATCTTTTCTCGCCAGTTTAAAGGCTGTATAATTCTCCGAAGATTCGGACAATTTGAACCTCCTATGACATCTACGCTTATAATTCCACAGTTGAATAGTGTCCTGTGATATCTCCTATTTCTATTTGGTATGCATACAGGGACATTCTTTTCCAGCACACTTAAAACCCGATCAACAATTGCGCTCCAAATACGATCAACGGATTGAAGAGAATCAAAGATTGACCAGTCCTTATCTAAAAGATCTTCAAAAATTTTCAAGAAATCTGCTCTTTTGAAATCGCGACCATAAGATGTTCTAAATGCAGTTAATTCAGAATGATTAATATCACAACTAATGACAAGGGCGGGATGATATTGATCCTGTTTCACAAGCGGCCAGTGTTTACGCCGGACAACAATGGGTATAGAAGCAAATATTTTATCAAGGATATATCCTTTTAAATTCAAAATTTTAAATAATAGTAAATAATAATAATTATAAACTGGAGATGATCTCCAACCATTGGTAATAATTTTTCGAATGAAAAATGGGAGGAAAAAATTTTTTTTACCTATGCTTGGAGATCATGTCCAGTTTATAATTATTATTATTTACTTGTGAGTTCATCAACTTTCTGATGGTTTGGAGAGGGGAAATTCTCGATCTGTGGGCCCTGTGCCCGCCTCCCATTGGGCTTTCAACCGTGACAACTTGGTTGTCTTTAAGACACCTTGAGAGGCTGTCCGGGTGTCTGCGATAGCCCAACTGGTAGAGGCGTCGACAATCACAGTCGAGGTTCCTATTACGAATCCAGGTCGCAAAATTTTTCCTTCCATTTTTCAATCGAAGAATAAAAACAAGTAAGCAAAGAATGGGGAAATATAAAGAAAAAAGAAAGAAAAACTAGTTTTATTGTTTTAAATAAGCAGGCAAGTTTCCGTTTGATTAGAAAGTTTGGTTTTAAAATTATTAGTGATTTTAAAAATCTCATAGTCATATTTTTTATTGCTTTTGCATCTTTTTAACTCATGTTTTTATGAAATTTTTTCATCTGAATTTTTTTAACTCTTGGCCCACAAACTGTGGGTTTTTTAACTGTTCGTCGGGCGCAAAATGGCCATAGCAGCCGACGCCCTAAAATTTCAACCAACCAACCAACCGATCAATCTGTTTGATTAGGGCATATGTTCGGTCTCAATATCGGCCTTATTAGCAGAAACTTTATTCAAATTAGAAAGTCAACCTACCCCAGAATGGAATGGATTGATCCATTCATTACGTTATGTTTAGTGAAAAGCTTTCACGAATTTCATGGTTTTAAGCTAGAAAGAATGCGCACTGTTGGCAGAAGAATATCAGCAGTCCAGCTGCATTGCGGGCATATCGTCGTTCTAAAAGGACTGCGAAAAAGGGCCCATGTCAGAGACTAGGATGCGAAAAATGATAAAGAAATTTGAATAGACTGGCGATTTGGCTGTCGCACCAGGAAGAGGACGGCGCAAGATAGCAGAAGAAGTTGTTGAGGACGTGGCTGTTGCAGTGGTGGACAGAGCTTCCTCTTCTCAGCATTCTCTACATTCGAGCAACAGCACACGAATTGTCCATCCCATGTCCACGGTGCGAAAGGTCTTGCGGTCCATTCTGCATTGATTCCCATACAAGATTTATCCTGCACAACAGCTAAAACCTCAAGATCCCACTCAAAGCGCTGACTTTGCTTTCATCGTTTGGTGTGGATTCACCGCTAATTTTATTCTAGGCCCCTTTCTCTTCGATGAACTGACACAACGAGTCCTCAAAGATGTTCTCTGAAAAGTGCACGGTATTGCGAACTTCTTGCACAGCAAGTAATGCCTGCCTTGCGAGAACGACGATGCTTGGAAACACTCTTCATGCAAGATGAAGCACTTCCTCATATTGGTCGGCAAGTGAAGGAACTGCTTCGTGCCAACTTTGGAGATGATCGTGTGATCTCTGGAAGTTTTCCAGATACGTGGCCTTCACGTTCTCCGGATTTGAATCCGAGCGATTTTTGGCTCTGGGGATATTTGAAAGAACGGATCAATCAACAAACCGTCCGGAATGTGCATCTGACGATATGTCACAGACATTCCCTGGGAAACGCTTCATGCTACAATTGATCATGCTGTGCTACGCTTCCAACATGTCATTGACGCAGGGGGCGGACATATTAAACATATACTGTAATGAAACAAAAACCTTGCCTGCGAGGTTTAAAACAGTAAAACTAGTTTTAAAATCTCCATTTGTCATTACACTAATTTTTTTCTTTCCGGAAGTCTCCCCCCCCCCCCCAATGGTCTGAATAGCCTACATTTCAATTTCCATCACAATCGGTTCATTAGATTGGGCTCTAGAGGGCTCTTAGTAGGTGAATTTATATAATAACCACCCTGTATATGACGTATATTTCTTTTAGCAATATATGGCGTAGTCTCATAGAGTTCAGTTTACTAGGATCGTGTTTTTCAATTAATTTTGAAAAATTTATAAAAAATTCTGGAATTTAATAAAACAAATTATTTCCGATTGTGAATTGAGTAATGCTAACATAAGAAATAACAACTTTGAACACAGTATAAAATTAAATTCGTTAATTTTATTTAAAAATCGAATTCATAACTTACAAATAAATACTCAATATGATTTTACTAAAAATTTTTAAGCTCTTGTAAATTTTTCTACTTACAAGGGAATCCCTCGAATATGTATGTCACAGATTTCCACCAAATTGAAATATGTTACTCATCTGAAGCTACTATAGATGCTTGCAAAATAAGAGAGTGCGAAATTGTGTTTCTTTCAAAATAAACCGCGAAAACGAAAAATTTCAGCATACGAGGGCTCCAATGTTAAAGCGGTTAGGCTATATAGGGTTCCCTTGTTAGTTTATGTTTATAATTCTTCACAAATCTTCCCTTGGTTGGTTTATGCTACGTTTTACTCGCTTGTCAGTTCCCAAAAGTATTCTTGTTTTGAAACCGCTTTGCTAGCATTAGTGTAATTTTAAAACTCTTCTTCTTGGTAGAATCACAGATTGTATAACTCTAACAATGGTAGAATTTTAAACAATAACGAAAAATCATCCAATCACAATCAAACTCATCACTTAGTATCCAGTAGGTCGTGTTAGAGGCGTTTGTACTTCTTGTATGCCTCACTGGTGCGCTGCAGGACATTTAATCACGTGATTATTGGCGAGTTGACCATCCATATTAATCTGTGCTGAATAGATTTCCATGACGTAGAACGAGTTTTCGATGACGTTTGCTGAGAGTTGCTGTTTCAATACTCTAGCTAACGTAGCCAACGAGAAAGACAGGCCCCGGCGTGGAAAAGTCTCCTGACCATACTAGTCCGAGTAACAATCTAAACTTCATCGTTTCCATCTTGGATTTTAACAATCAATATTTTTTCGTTTGTTGGAAACAATAAAGGTTGACTATGGTCAGGTGACTTTTCCGCGCCGGGTCTTTCTCGTTGGCTACGGCCAACACCTCCTAGAAAGAAAGCCTCACAACTAGAGCAACTATATATATACTAGCAGACTCGACCGCCATTACGGAGCCTACTTGTAATAGTAATGCATGCTATAAGAGCGAGGATTTTTATCTTACTGATTAAACTCTTTGCGAAAATGGCTAAAATTGGAAGAAATGGAAAGAGCAGTGTCAGATTATATGGAAGGCTATTATTACCAACATTTCGAAGAAATTTTAATATTTATATGTCAAAAGAGCATAATGTTGCCTCATCTTGTCAAGAGAGGGCGATATAATTGAAGCTAGAAACATATCTAGCGATTCGCGTCTGTATTGCCCTTGCGACTCGCAAGGAGATTACATGTTTCTAGCGATTCCCTTTTCGTGCCAGGTATGTCCGAAAAATATTTAAAAAATAATCACGGAATCTTTGAACAGACATCGTATATGTTGACTAAACAAGTTAAGAAATTTTTTTTTTTCAAAAAACAACGCTTTTCTTCGAAATGTTGGTAATAATAGCCTTCCATCGCACATGCATATACTAATCTGACACTGCTCTTTCCATTTCTTCCAATTTTAGCCATTTTCGCAAAGATTTTAAATCAGTAAGATAAAAATCCTCGCTCTTATAGCATGCATTACTATTACAAGTGGGCTCCGTAATGGCGGTCGAGTCTGCTCAGTATAATATAGTGCTTTACACACAACTGAAACGTAACATATTGTTACATCATCATAATTCGACCATTGTTGAACGTATTTCTACCAATAGTAAGCCCTAAATTTGGTCGACTTATGATGATGTAACAATTTATGACTTTTCAGTTGTGACGCTTTCTTTCTAGGAGGTGTTGCCACGGCTAGCTAAAATGTGACGTTTTCGATGACGTTATGGTAGATTTTTTTTGCCCCGCCCATTGAGATCTCCTCGAGTTTTGAAAAGCGCCTATATCCACCAAAAGAATATGG
Organism: Rhysida immarginata; assembly: GCA_023313115.1. Classification (NCBI taxonomy): domain Eukaryota; kingdom Metazoa; phylum Arthropoda; class Chilopoda; order Scolopendromorpha; family Scolopendridae; genus Rhysida; species Rhysida immarginata. Next base: position 195,772 of record JAHWFO010005664.1, on the reverse strand, counting down.
ACTCTTGCTGAAGAGTCATACATTGTTACATTATTATCATAAGTCCAAAGTTAGGGCTTATTATTGGCAGATATACGATTAACATCGCCCGATATAGGTGATGTAACAATAAATGACGTTTCAGTGAGTAGGCCTTGTTCTTTTGAAGAGGTTGCATCATGGGCTTACTTGCTTTCTAATAATAGAAACAAAGACAGACTAAATAGCAAGTTTGGTAATTAATTTATTTAATACCACATCTTCAGGGTAGGATACAACTACGTTCAGTCAATCGACAATCGAACAGTGAAGTGTACATTTGTTAGGATGGGACGAAAGCAGCGCTTTCACAAAGCTCATCTAACCAGAATAAACTCCAAATGAAATACACTGATGTAGTCAAGAAGCCTAACCAACACAAGCGGTCTTCCATATTATACAAAAAAGAAAATAAGATTGACGATTTTCAGAAAAAAAAAACAAAAGCTTTTATGGCCTGTTTTTATGGCCATACCCTGATTCTACTCATCGAGCAACAGAAAATTGTATTTTACGCACGGTACGTCGATGACACCTTGTTGGTTATCGATACTGATGAAATCTCTCCTGATAGAATCTTATCCATATTCAATAAGTTCCACACGAACATGACTTACACTATGGAAGTCGAAAATGAGAGAACTATCAACTTCCTCGATCTAAACTTACTTAAAAGAATGGACGACAAACGATTGGAGTACGCCATCTTTAGGACCAACAGCAACCGACAAGGTAATAGGATACGACTCGAACCATCCACCACAACAAAAGTATGCAGCAATCAGTTACTATTTCAATAGGGCACAAAAAATATCCCATCATAGTGAAAGATAGGAAGGACGAGATCAATCTCACCTTCGACATCGCAAGAAATAATTCGTTCCCTGATAAGATTACATCTTCAATATTGAGAAAAACCAGACGGCCAAGGCAAGAAATCGAAGAAAATGATGAGAGTGAACATAAGAAGTATGCGGTCTTCACCTTTACAGGACCAGAAATAACTAGAATCAGCAACTTATTTCGGGACAAAGGCATCAGAGTTGCGTTTAAAACCAATAACAAATGCCGATATATGCTTAACCAAGAACATGAATGTGATTACAGAACCAGCGGTGTATACAAGCTAACATGCCCCGATTGTGGCGCGTTTTACATCGGATCTACGAGGAAGTCGTTTAAGAAAAGATACGAAGAACACCGCAATTCTTGGTTGAAAGGGGATGGCAAGTCGGCCTTTGCCGTCCATCTCATTAACAATCGACATCAATTCGGTGCCATCGAGAACATAATGGATATCGTAAGGAAGGAACGAGATCATAAACGGATTTTAACAATAGAAGCCTTGGAAATCAGAAAATATATAAAGAATGGAGACAAACGTATTTTAAATAATCAAATTAACTTTGAAAACAGCGCCATTTTAGATGCAGTCAATGATGTGACAAAAACAGCCAAAAAATCGATTCATGAATAACATCGATGTATCGGAGCTCGGTTGTAAGAGCCGTTATACGAAGGTGTTATGAGTCATCCGCCCCTTCCATTGTATAATAGACTCAATCTTGTAATTTATTGCAATTAATTTCATTTATACCATCAATGTTTAATTTGTATTTAATGATTTATAAATTTTATTTTTATTTTCTTCTATGTTATCTTTGTAAGCTGTCAGTTTATAATTTTATTACTGGTGAACTGTTCAAATAGTCTTGCCATGCCATTGGATTACCTTGTACTTGATTATTGTATGATGATTGGATTCCCTGCTGTTGTACACCCCTCCAATGAGAAAGTTTTCTGATTGGAGGGGTATGGCCATAAAAACAGGCCTTCATTCTTGACTGAACGTTCCAGTCATTCCAGAATGTTACCCTGAGGACCATTGCTCAGCTGGACAGAAGGACGGTGAAAAACCAATCCATCCACATGGATTTAAACATGGCCCATATCGGAAAGTTTATACAGGATCTCCTTTTGATTATGATACAGAAGATGAAGACTCACGACAATAAGCTTGTGAAAGGGATACTGAAGAACTCAATGAATACGATCTGGCATACGAAGTATCGTAATCCGAGGCATGTTCTTGACATCAATTGTGAAGATATTAGCAACGTCTCTTTCCCGGAATACTGGAAGATGTGATAATCTTCTTTCTCCTTGTATTTTTTATTTCGTTTGTTTTTTTGTTTCTGACAATCGTCAATCTTATTTTCTTTTTTTGTATAATATGGAAGACCGCTTGGGTTGGTTAGGCTTCTTGACTACCTCAGTGTATTTCATTTGGAGTTTATTCTGGTTGGATGAGCTTTGTGAAAGCGCTGCTTTCGTCCCATCCTAACAAATGTACACTTCACTGTTCGATTGTCGATTGACTGAACGTTCAATTACTATATACGTGATTTCCATGAAATCTCTTACTGCAAGCTATATTTTTATGCGGATGATGCTACTATACTGACCTGACATCCTGAAATTTTGTAAATTTGTAGTGCGGTTCTAAAAAAATAAAACCAATATACCAGAAAAGTGATATAACCGTCTAGGGGCCCCGCCGGAGGTCCCGATGCCCCAAATACACTTGAAGCTATAACATTTGAACGAAACGACCTAGGAAACTGAAATTTTGTATATTTTTAGTATGGTACTAAAAATATAGCCAATATAGAAGGAAGCTGTTATAAGCCTCTAGGACCCCGCCAGGGGCCTCGAGACACCAAATGCAATTGAAGCTATAACATTTGAACGGAAAGGCCTAGGAACCTGAAATTTTGTATATTCATGGTGTGGTACTAAAAAAATTATTGCAAATATACAAAAAAAAGTAATATAGGCCCCAGCAGAGCCCCACAGGCCCCAAACACAAGCAAAGCTACAACTTTTAAACGAAAAGGTCTAGAAATCTGAAATTTTGTTTACTTACAGAAAATTACTTAAAAATTTAGCTAATATATACTAAAAACTGGTATAAGCCTCTTGGGTCTCGACAGGGGCCCTGAGCCCCCAATCACAAATCAAGCTATAACTTTTGAACCGGAAGTCCAGAAATCTGAATTCTGGCATATTTATGGTGTGTTACTTAACATTTTAGCTATTAAACTTATATAGTCCTCTGGAGCCCTGACAGAGGCCCTAAACACAAACAGAGAAACAGATCTATAATGTTTGAACGAAAAGGCTTAGAAATCTGAAATTTTCTATACTTATAGTAGTTTACCAAAAATTTAGCTAATATACATTAAAAATGATTTAAGCCCCTTAGGTCTCGACAGAAGTTGACTGAAGCCCAAATTACAAATCAAACTCTGACATTTGAATAATAAAAAGGCCTAAGAACTTGAAGTTTTGTATTTTTACAGAGCGTTACTTAAAAATTATAGACAACATACAAGGAGACTGGTATAGGCCTCGGGGCCCCTGGCGGCCTCAAATGCAATTGAAGCTATAACATTTGAACGGAAAGGCCTAGGGACCTGAAATCTTGTTTAATCATAGTGTGGTATTTAAAAATTTAGGTAATATACAGGGTGATTACAAAAGAAATTCACACTTTTAAAAATTTATTACATCAAAGCTATTCAGAATATAGATACACCACATACGGATTCTTAAAGAAAAATTCTGGAAGTTTATTGTTACTCGTAGCATTACGTAACTTGAGGATGATAACAAACTATAACCTGAGGATTGATTGGTCGAGCAAACAATAACCTGGAACTTGCAAAGTGGCAACCGCGGAGCCCCGACCTCACACCTTGTGATTTCTTTTTATGGGGGTGTGTACAGGACAAGGTCTTCACCCTACCCCTTCCCCGTGAACGAGCTGAAAGAACGCATTACGGTAGCGATACGTGGGATTGATGGAGACATGTTAATGCGGGTTTGGGACGAATTCGACTACCGCATTGATGTATGCCGTGTCACGACAGGGGGGCGTATTGAACATCATTAACTGTGTCACAATAAACTTGAAGATTTTTTGTTTAAGAATCCGTATGTGGTGTGTCTATATTCTGAAAAGCTTTGATGTAATAAATTTTTAAAAGTGTGAAGTTCTTTTGTAATCACCCTGTATATTAAAAATTATATAAGTCTCTTGGCAGGGGCCACATGGCCTCAATCTCAAATTCAAGCTATAAATTTTGAACCAGAAATCCAGAAGCCTGATATGTTTTATATTTATAAAGTGTTGCTTAAAATTTTAGCTATTACAACTAGAACTGGTATAGTCCTCTGAGGTATCGGCAGGAGTCGCGAGGCTCCAAAGACAAATCAAGCTATAACTTTTGTACGAAAAGGCCTAAGAACCTGAAATTTGTATTTGTGCCCCTCCGCTTATTATAGCCACGAGCCGCTACTGCTCGTAACATTTTGATGCTAAAACCCTTATATCGTTGAATAATAATGCCTTAACTAGTTTTTTGGCTTGCTTTTTAGTAGGTGTTGATTGAAGCCATGACAGTTCTGCACATGAGTGAGCCGTGGAATAGTTAGCTGTCTGGTTGCTTTATTTTGGGCGCAAGGAATAATTAATTCAAAACATTCCTCAAAGTTGTTCCGCGTGCAACTGTACAAATATATACGAAAAAGGATCAGAAATCACTTTAATCTAGCTTTAATATATGTTATTGGTGGCTACGGTCAGGGCACCACGGTCTAGAGAGAAGGCCTGCGCATGGAAACGTCATACATTGTCACATCATCATAAAAAGTCATTTTAATCGTACTTCTACCAATAATAAGATGATTTCGTATGATGATATAACAATGCATGACGTTTCTGTGCCTTGGTCGTCTCTCTAAGTGGTGTTGGACAAGGCCTGTCTTTCTACGAGGGGAAGTCAGTAAGTAAGTTACAAATGGATATAGAAATAAAATAAATAAGAGAATGATTAGAAAACTACTTTTATTTCTCTACATAATTTCTCTGTACAATGACGCACTTGTCTCATCGTTTCACAACCCCCCAAAATCAGCAGCATCAAATTCTTTGGGCTGTTCTCTGATACAGGAGGTGAATTCCTTTTGTAAAGCTTAAATAATAGATAAGTAAATTAAATTAAATCATGTTCGGGAAATCACAAATTTATGCATTAAATCTCGAAGTGGATGATAATATTTTTTTATTATTTAAAAAATGTTATTTTTTTATTCATAGTCTGTAATTAGAATTAAGCGATTCATTGTTGTAGCGCGTGGACCATTGTTGTCGCAAATTCTTTATTCGAACGCGCGTGATGCGTGTTCTTGGTCTCGCGCGGCGATTATCCTTCGCAATTAATTAACTCGGTCGCGAGATGTTGTACTGTCTGATTGTTGCGCAATCAGTGTTCTATTTTGTAATTGCGTAGTAATTCTCTCGTCATCATCTTTCCCCATTGGTCTTGCGACTACATTTCTCCATTTCTCTTCTCCATTGTGCAGCCCACGATGGCCACTCACTTTGCTATTGTTTCTTTCTTATTGCTTCAGCCTTAAGATAGTACCTCCGCAATTGCAATTACGAGTTTGTCGACGCGGTCCGCACGTTTCAAGGGTGTCAATGTTGATTTCGACCCGTCGCTCGTTTGTTTGCAGTTTCACCATGTTTAGGCTTGGCCACGAAGCCTATTTCGTTCGGACGGTACAATCTTTGCTGTCTTTCTCCATACCTGAATGTTTTATCTGCAGAACCATGCGTCTAGGCTGTTAACTGTGCATCGCGAGTCGCCACGGCTGTACTACCAGTCCATTGCGTGATTTATTCATTTTTGTACTAATACTAGTGCGAGGACACTGTGAGTACTTTAATTCATAATTTCCTTTTGTTAGCGTATAATTTAACTTCTGCCATATTTTACTATAGAATACGTTTTGCGTTCTAGTTTCTTTTTTACTGTCATTAATAAAGTCTATTTATTGTTTACCTAAACAAGTGTGTGTTGACTCATTCCTAGCCATAAATATTCCACTTTAAGATTTCCTATATGCCTCATCAAATTCCTTTTGTAAAGCTTAAATAATAGATAAGTAATAAAAAATAAAATAAATCAAAGATAAAAATAACAAATAAAAAGCTGCCATTTCGGATAGGGGCTATCCTTTGTCAAAGCAAAAAGGATAGCCTCTATCCGAAACGTCAGCTTCTTATTTATTATTTTTTTATTTTCTATTTATTTTATTTTTATTACTTATCTATTACTTAGTGTTTTCCAGGATTCTTGTGTCTCGTCCTTCTCCTCCATTAGGCGCCAGGTTCCTTGATCCAATTAATGTACCGAGAGATTAATCAAACGAGATTAACAAACTGAACAAAGAGTTTATTCAAGAGTTATTTGGAACAAAGTTCAAAACTGGAAAAAATATTTGTCTTGAAATTTAAAATCCAGACATTAATTACAGTTTGATTTAAATGATCATCACAGATTGAGAAATTAAAACTTCTGGAAAACAGATAGTGGCCAAATTATTCAGTGCTCGATTATTAGCACAGAATTGCAAAAGAATCATTTCTTTAGTTACCATATTTACCAATGAAGGCCTTCCCTTTTTAATTTACTACAGAGCATTAATCATACGACCCCACTACAGGGTCGGGACACATTAATATGACCACCTCTCCTCGAACATGTTGGAACGTCCCATGGTATGCAGATGAAACATCATTGCATATCATTAAAAGCTGACAACATCAGATATGTAGTAGCATCATTTAACACAGCAATTGTCGCCGTCATAGCAGAGCAAGTGACCTGTCGGACCTCCAAAATGGGATGATCATTGGCTATCGGGCCAAGGGGGGGGGGGCAGAATTTCAGAAACGGCCACCTTTGTGAACTGTCTAGGGCTGCCGTTGTGAAGGTGTACTGCGACTGGACGAACCAGACAGTTTCGAGCAATCGAAGAGGTAACTATGGGGCCCCACGGGCCATCGATCCTAGAGGCGAGCGTCGGTTGCGACCAATCGGCGTGCCACTGTTTAGCAACTGACACAGCAAATGAACAGTGGGGCCACTAGGCGTGTCAGCACCGAGACAGTGCAACGATGTGCGTCGCCGAAAACGCCTCCAATTCGCAATGGACTATCGCCATTGGACCTCGGCCAAGTGGCAAAGGGTTGCTTTCTCTGACGAGTCGCGGTTTCTGGTGAACCGAGTGGATGGACGGTGGAGAGTTCGCCGGGAAGCATCTGAGAACAGGCATCCCGACACCATCGTTGGCAGACGACAAGCTGGTGTGGGAGGTGTGACCGTTTGGGGGATGTTTTCGTGGTATGAGCTGAATCCACTGATACCGCTGGAGGGTACACTGAATGCTCTTCGTTACCTGACGATCGTCGCAGACCATGTACACCCTTTCATGTCGACAGTGTTTCTTCAGGGTGATGGCACCTTTCAACAGGACAATGCTCCCTGCCATACTGCCAAAATTGCCCAAGACTGGTTCGAGGAGGATGAATTCAAGCTAGTTCCATAGCCACCAAACACCTCGAACCTCAACCCCATTCAACATTTGTGGGACCATCTCGATCGCCATGTCCGCAAGCTGGACCCTCCATCACGCACGGTGATGGAATTACGGGATGCACCGATCGCCGAATGGTCCCAGATACCTGCAACCACCTTTCGAGGACTTATTGACTCTCTGGCACGTCGACTAGTTGCTGTGCTTTCCGCCAAAGGTGAATACTTCCGGATACTAGCACGTGGTCATATTAATGTGTCCCGACCCTGTATATGAGCAATAATCAGGCTAGAAACCTAGCCAGTGACATAATCCATTAGGGCCCAGTCATACTCGTCACAAGGTTTGCCTAAGCCATTTATTACCATTAAAATCTGTGCCATTACGATGTATTATAATACGGGGGGGGGGGGGGGGCTACTAAACCCGTGATACTTAAACCACAAATAATGGAAAACCCATTTAACTAAAATATTTTAAAAACCAATTCATTACCTCCACTCAGTGATACATCATTTTTGCTAACTAAAAGCAATTCCAGCTAAGAAGTAATTCTCGGTAAATACAGAATTAAGACTGGCTATCAACATGGTCTGTGGCCAAATGATATGATTAATTTAATTGGTCTAAATTCCTGATACTGTATTAAAAGATTACATTGTTTTGTGTTAGAATTTCTTTTTTCAATAAACTTTTACAATTCATTTTCACTGATTTCATTTTAGTTCAAGGGTCTTCAATTTAATCAAATATAAATGTCTAAGTAAACATTACATGCTTCCCGATGCAATAAAACGCTGCCTTTTCTCAGTAAAGTTTTCAGTTACAAGGGAATCACTTACCCACTGATCACAAGGAGAGACATATCATTTCTGGATCCGCTTGTGGTCCGCTAATATCGCTACTAACATGATGAGGTATCACGGCTTCAAGAGGTGTAGTAGGACTACTCCATAATAATCGAGTGTACGTTATCAAATCATGGCCATAGCTCATTCATGCGAAGACGGGCAGGCCTCAATTTAATCAGATAAATTGAGCACTATGGTTCAGCAAAATTGGGGTTTGTGGCATAAGATGTTGTCGGCCAACTGACAGCATTGCTGCAGTACATCTTGGCTTGAAGAAAAGCCTGAAATCGTTGACATATCTAAGGTGTGAGTCAAAATTATAGCACCACAGAGGAATACGCCAAGTACTCAAAACATAAAACATATATAATAATCTTTTATTTATTTTTTGTTTTGTATGACACTACTGGTAAACAGAAGTTTTATAATATGGAAATTGCAAACCACATTATCAATTTAATCAACAAAAACATAAATTTGCCACTTGTAAACTGAGTCAAAATGATAGCACCACCAATCCGCCTCTACCTAATGAGACCAACCTGTGGCACCTATTTTGCATAGAAGGTAAGAAATGATATTGAGAAACATGAAAACCAAATCATTTTTCATTTCCACGTGAAACAATTCATTTCCACTACATCTTACAATGGGTCGTGGTAAACAACTGACACAGTTTGAAAGAGGACAGATAACAGAATTATACAAAGCTGGACATTCTCTCAGAGAAATTGGCAGACGAATCAAGCGTTCCCATAAAGTTGTCAGCAATTTCATTCGCCAGAAAGATACTTATGGGACGAAAAAATCAACTAGGCGCCATCCTGCTCTTTCAACACGACAAAAAAGATTTGTCATGAAAGAGCTAGCACACTCTCAATCTAGCACACTATCTGTTACATCACATCCTGCAATTCAGGTATCACAGTCCACAATTGTACGAACTGCGAAATCATGTACATGGCTTGCATACAAAAAACTGAAAGTGATGCCTGCACTGAAACCACAACATAAGACCAAACGAGTGGCCTGGGCTCGTGAACACATGACCTGGAGAACACAGTGGGACACAGTCATCTGGAGTGATGAGAAGAAGTTCAACTTAGATGGTCCGGATGGCTCGTCCTACTACTGGCATGATGTCAGAAGAGAAGAATCGCTGTTTTCAAAGCGTCAACAAGGGGGTGGATCTTCGATGGTATGGGCAGGATTTAGCTCTCGTGGCAAAACAACCCTTGCTTTACCCTCTGGTAGAATGAAGGCTGTGGACTATCAGGAGTTGCTAGGAGTTCATCTTCTGCCTGTTGCGGAAAACCTGGGTGGACCGTTCTTCATATATCAACAGGACAACGCACCTATTCATACAGCAAAAACAACCTGGGAATGGTTCCTGCAGAATGGAGTGTGTGTCTTGGATTGGCCACCGCTTTCCTCAGACATTGACCCGATGGAAAACCTGTGGGGAATCCTGGCAAGAGCGGTCTATAAGGATGGAAGGCAGTTTCAATCCATTGCAGAACTGAAGCAAACAATTTTGTTGTCTTGGGATCAAATTAACAGTCAACAGCTTCACAAACTTGTTGCAACAATGCCTACGAGAGTGTTTAAGCTGATCTCAAGACAGGGTAGGACTGGTAGGAAAAATAAGTCAGTCCACAGTGCTTATCCCAGATGGACTGTGCGAACGAGCACTCAAAAAATACATGAGCAATGGACTCTACTACACTATAAAATAGGCAACTAGCAGAACTGATTACCCTCCACAGATAGAGACGTTGGAGGGTTTAAAATCCGTGGTGCAAGACCCACGTATTGTCTTGTGAGTCTAAATGGCATAATGCAAGTAAAATTGTCACTAAAATATTGAATTTCCTTATAAAAGCCAGATTGCCAAAAACTAATAATCACTGGCAATGAAGGAGATAATAGCCGCCTATTCACCTTAAAAAAGAAACGCAGATGCAAAAACACAAAGTTCGCCTAAATAGGTGAGGGGGGGAAAGCGCTTGAGTCAATGCCGCTAATCTGGCTGCAATGAGTTACCGCTGGATGTTAGACAGACCTAACCCTCCCCTCTCAAAAGGAGTGAAAAGAAAATCTGCCCAAAGTGGATGACGCTTGTAGAGACACCACACACAATTCAGTATTGCACTGCGCACTTTTTGAAGATCTAGTCGAGATTGCAAGGTGAATAGGCAATTAGCAGTCAGAGATGGTAACACACATGTCTTGATAAATCTCACGCTGATAAGCATCGAAGTTGGAAATGGAAGCTTCTTATCAAGGCGAGTAACACATTTACCAATTACTTGTTGCCAGTGACAAGATTCCATGTCCAGAAGAAAAGAAAACACATAACCCAACACTGACACTTAGCTACAAAGATACAGGAAATGCTTTGAGATAATCCACAATCCAGTTCCCAATGGCTATACCTTTAGACTTGACGAGGTTGATAGAACTCCCCATCGAATTATAATAGTGATCAAAAGTTTCTTTATAGATGTTCAAGGAATATGAATCTGACGCAAAAAGCACTACGTTATCTCCGTACGCAAGAGTCCTGATGTTGATGGACGATCTGGCAGATCATACCCCCGAACATCTGGGAAGCAGCAGTGGTTCCAGATAAAAAAAAACGTACAGGAAAGGGGATAAAGGGCACCCCTATCTGACATTTGAGAGTTCGAAGGTAGACGAAATGTAACTATTGATTGTCATGCAAGACGTGGCCGAAGCATACAGTGCAGAAATAATCGCAGCAAAAGACCAAAGATGAAGATGACAAAACGTCGTTGGAAAAGAAAAGCGTCGTTCATTTTGTCAGGCCTATTCCTAGTCAAGGCTTAGCACAGCAAGAGTTTCTTGATGCCCACGAGCTTCCTCCTTAACACACCAGATGGTTATTAAGTTATCGGACATCCTGCGGGATGGAATGGAGCAGGACTGTCCAGGATAGAAAAAACTCATCAGTTAAAAGTTTGAGTCTTTGCTGGAGAACACCTGTAAAGACCTTATAATCCGTATTAAGAAGGGTTATCGGCCTCCACTCTGTTACCTTCACCGGATCCGGGACTTTGGAAAGAAGGATGATTTTCCCAACGGTTGTCGTGTATTTTTATGTAAAACGAACACAGTGAATCGGGATGAGGTATAATGAACAATTTAAAAAAATCCAGTTGACTTATTTTAACAAGATTAATAAGGAAAAAGGTTTATGGATTAATTTGAACCACGGTCTATAGATATTCATGGTCATCGAGCTCCATTGTTAAAATGAAGCTAAAATTTCTAGCTCCCAATGGGGCGGGAACTCTATTGAAAAGTGGCGCTGCATGTACAGTCTGCCCAAAAACGCCTGCAGCGCCGCCCTATCGACAGACAGAAACTTTACTTTCATTTTCAGTTTCAATGAAAAACCTTTATCGCAGGTCACGGTCGGCCTTGATCAACACCTCCTAAAGAGAAAGCCTCTGCACGGAAACGTCATACATTGTTACATCATTATAGTAGTGCACTGTTATTCGTATCTCTACCAATAATAAGCCCTGAATTTGCACTACTATGATGATGTAACCATGGAGCAATTAACCTGGAGGCGAAACTCTAACAGTTCCCTATACTATTTTTTTCGTATTGATAATCAGCGCCGCCAAGCGGGCGGCATATAAATTACGAACTAAAGATTTCCCATAATGCATTGCTGGATGAACAGAAGGCCCCTAGCTTCATGGCTGCTGTTACTCTTATTTATTTATCTTATTTATTTATTTCAATTAAAATAAAAAAATTTAAATTTAATTAAAATTCATTTATTTAGATGTATTTTATAATGTTAATGTTTTTAACAATCTTATAATTTTTCCCATAAAAATAATATTCATATTCATCTTAATGAAGATACATATTAGGTGTTTTTAATAAAAAGTTTTATATAAATAAAAATAATCTTATAAAGTTCATTGCAAATTTCATTTTATTAAAATATAAAAAATATATTACAAAATTCATTTGGTGGAGACATTCATATTCTACTTTTTTGTGATCTTTAAGAATCCGAAGTCAAAATTTCGAAAATCCAAAATATTTAGTACACGAACAGATTGAAAGAGATCAAATCTTTCGAATAAAGTTAATCATTCCTTACTTCTGTAAAGGAAATAGGGATATGTTAAAATATATGTTTTATATATATAGATAAAATAATTAATGTTAACTATCTGCACATCGCGTGATGACTGATCATGAGACTAAGGTAAATGAATTTATTTTTTAAAGACCCCCCCCCCCTCTAACGAACTGATATATACCCCCTTTTCTATTTGGTCAAAGTAGATGGTTAATTAGTAAAAATTTCACTTACCTTGGTAGCATGATCAGTCATCGCGCGATGTGCAGATAGTTAACATTAACCGATTAAATTATGTTAAGCAAGAATGTCATAAGTTTCGTTAGCGCATTTTCTACAACGAATATTTACCTTAACTCGTCATTAGGAACTCGGAAAAAGAAAGCTCTGGATTTTCTTTGAATTATTTCTGCAATACACTGAGATCCTCCTTGTTTTCTTTTAGACATTGTCAAAATGCGTTAGACAATGTCTAAATATCGTATTTCAGATAGACGATGTGTTCGACACGATCATGACAGTTACAATTTTAAAATGAGGTCAGCCCCTCAAGCAAAAATAGGATAGCTACACATAATTTTAGTTTCGTACTTGTGATTTATATGCCGTACACCAGTTGTCGCTAAAAAACGGAAGTACGAAAAATTTCGTCCAGTTTCGCCTCCAGGTTAATTGCTCCATGGATGTAACAATGTATGACGGTTTCCGTGCAGAGGCTTTCTCTTTAGGAGGTGTTGCCTTGATGCGATCTATGCGGCACCTGGCGCGATCTGTTTTCCTTAGCTTCTCGAAACAATGGAAAATGGCCGAAGCTCGATGACCATGAATATCTATAGACCGTGATTTGAACATAACACAGTTGGCTTGTCAGTCCAATTCCGTTGCGATGTCTTGTATCAGTTGAGCGGGTGCCTGAGAAGTCGAAATATTATCTTCAAGACGCACAGCGCTCGGAAGGCAAGGGGCTCGTCTTGAACGTCCAAAATGGCTGAGGAGGGGACTCGGTAATTCGTCACCGCTACACAGGAAGGTGGCGACCTAGGTAGGTTTGTCGACCGTGAAAGGCGAGCCTTGGAAGAAGATCCCGAGTCCAAGCGCGGACACTCGGCAGGGCGCCCAGCGAGAATACCAGCTATATCTGCTATCGGGAATAACACTTCAATGGCGTCGACCTCGCACGGGAGATGATTAGGGGTTTCCAAAGGGGTATCGGTGGCTCGTTGTCAACCCGTAGTCGTATCGAAACTGCTCGGCAACTGGGCTTGACACGTTAACTTGAAGAGATCCACTTCGGGATGGCTCACTGCACCATACGGGACGATTCGGTCGGATCCTGGCTCTGCACTTTTATCGTCTACTCGTCTCGGAGCAAAGTCAATGGGCTTGTCTGTAAGACACTCTAACCGAAAATATTGTCCTTCGTCGGACCGATTATGCTTAGCACTATCAATAGCCAAATAAGAGTCTCTACGTCTATAGTGCTTACGAGCTGAAGATGCTCCTGGAGTTGCCTCCTTCAATGGGCCAGCATTTCGGGCGAATGAGTTCTTCTGGTCGCCACGAATGAGTTCTTCTGGCATGCTTCGGCGACTGTCGAGTTAGTTTTCCTCGGTTATGATTGCTCCTCGTCTTTGGTTCCCGATGTTTTATTTCAGCCTGTCGAGATCGGCCCGCTCTTGCGCTACTCAATTCTGGATCCTTCGGGGGATTCTCTGTCTTAATAGAGCCATATCTATTAAAGTTACGAGAAGTAAAATATGTTTTACTTGCGCTTTGTTTCCAAAAGTTCCGGGGTTGGCCTGGCTCGTTCTCATGGCTCATCGGCGTGGCATCGTCGGGGCAGTCATCGATCTCGTTGATGAACATCGGGTGAGGATCTCGCACAAACTGTCTTCCTCGTCTCCGCTTCCTCCTTTTATTTCTCTCTGGCGGATTCTGGGCCGTACTTGCGCAATGTATCCACCAATTGCCTTTCTTCCTCTGTTTCTCTCTTTCTTCCGCGGGTCCATTGCAGCCGGGGATGTTCCTTGAACGTCTTGATTTATTCTTTCTCCATGCCAAACCCTCGGAATCACGATTTCTGTCGAATCTTCTCTTCCGAGAATTTGACAACGGTGAACTCTGGCTTGATGAAGGAAGGGTCGGCAAGGATGTTGTACACTTGCACCAGAAAAGGCACAAGAAATTTCCATGTTGCAGTATAGAATGCGTATTGAAAGCCATCTAAGCCCGGGCTGCACTGTAAACGACTATCCGTCGATAGAAACTATTAGATATCATCTTCAGTGATCAATAGGATACTCAGTCGTAGATGTGAGGTTCTTCTGTACCGTAGCAATTAACATAACAGAATGTGTTCTTGCAGTACTACATGCCCCCACAGATAGTAATCCAGTGGATTAAGGTCCTGTGAGCGAGGTGGCCATGCTATGGACCCATTGCGCCCAATCCATTTGTTAGGGAAGTGCATGTTAAGCCATTCAGTAGCAACTCTACCAAAATGAGGAGGGGCCACATCGTGTTGGAACCACATCTGTTGACGGATTACAAGAGGTGTATCTTCTAAGAGTTCATGCAGTCACTACTTGAAAAGAAATAAAAATTGGACCCATGTTAATAGGACTTTTTGTGTTTACCTTGATCTCTATAATACCCCCTTAAATTGTTTTACACGATTTGAATCACCCTGTGTAACACATAGTGGAACAAAAAAAATACTGGAAAAACAAAGTAAAGTAAATAAAATATAAAATAAATTAATAAATAATGAATAAACCAAAGTGAAGAATTGAACAATTAGTAAAGTAAAACAACATATAACAGTAGAGGTAAATCTGGTGAAATTAGAACGTAAATGGTAAACAATAAATAAAACTATTTATAGAAGGTCACGTAGAGATTGTAGCAACTGGAAGACGTGGAAATACACCTGGCAGTTGATCAATTGATTTTTTGTTTTTTCTTCAGATATTGCCTTGAATATTCTACGGTTTCAAGTAGAGAATTAAGTTCTGGCTTTCTGGTCGAGTGCAAGATTTGGGCATTGTCAATAGCGTTTCCGATAACGTGCTTCTTGTGCAGTAGATGGGTTGCGAAGTTCGATTTTCGGTCCCGTTTAGCGTATGATGTTTGGTGTTCTTTAAGTCTAGTGGCGAAGGAGCGGTTTGAAACCCCGATGTAGAATGGCGTCTGCTGCACCATGGATTTTAGGCAACGTTTACATTAGTGGGGAGTAGTCGGATCTGCTGGTTGCGAGTTTTGCGGGATCATTGATTCCATTGAACATGCATGTGTTTTATGAGTGTTCTTTCACGCAGTCCATCTGGGCTAACCTCTCGACACACTTTGGTTTGTCTGATTTTTCTTATCAGTCTGTGCGATTCCTGATGGACAGCTCCACCGGTGCTGCGTTTAAGTTGGACCTAGCCACGTCCGTCGCCTTTCTTAATCGAGAACTGTGGTTGGCCCGAATGGATAGGACCTCTGGTTCAAATCCGTCAGTTGCAGTTGTATGGAGGAAACGTTCTGTTCATCTTAGATCCTTCCGCCATCTCGAATGGTATCGGCTGGATTCAGCTACATTTCGAAAGCGCTACGCATCGTCTCAACATCTTTGCAAGGTCATCGAAGGGAACCATAACATCTTTACGTTCCTCTTTACGTTCCCTTACCGGTGGGCGAACGCGCCTCATATAGAGGCGTTTATTTAAGTAACGCAGCTTGTTAAGGGCTGCTTGTTTTTTAGTTATGGGCGCTTGTGCACCCTGATTGATCATCTGAAGGGTGTTTTCTGGAGCATCACCATCTGCTCCAGCTCCAACAGCTAACCATCTGCCAGACACATTTTGGCCTTTAATTATGTACCGCAGCCCTTGAGGGCTGCTCTCTACAAAACCGAATGTGCGCCTGAGCACCCCGTTTTAAGACCATGTCAGGGATGTCCGCTGGAGCAATTCCATCGGCTCCGGCTCCAGCTCCAACAACGGGTCAACATTTTCTAGCCACATCAAACCTGCCATAGCCCAGTAAACCAAGATGTTTTCCACTTAGAATTTCTACAGTTATCACTCCTGCGCTCAACAGTTATGTAAGAATCTAATCTTAACTTAGTTTATTCCGTCGAGATGGACTTTTTTTTTTCAAAAACTTTGATACAGACAATTTGGCCTTTTTGTAATTAAAAAGTTAAAACATCAATGAAATTGGTGAAATTGTACGGAAATTGTGCTTTTCTTTTTTTAAAAACAATTTGTCTCTTGTCCGGGGTTTACTACTTCATAGTTCAAGTCAATCTGCCTAATGATGTTTCATTCAGCAATTTATTGTGCTTTGATGTGTACTTCTTAATTCCCATTGGGACAAAGAATTTATTTATTAGGACACTCAACTTTTCCAAAATTATGTAATTTATATTTTCCTTTTTCTCTTCTACTTGTCACATTGGATTTGCGAGGGGAGATCAAAAAGTAAGTTGCACTTCCACGGTATGGCCATTTATTACACCACCTATACAAAAGCAACACGGCTATAGCAGCATACAATGTAGGTTCACTTTTCCACATAGTCCCAAGAGACCCTAAACATTTATCCGAACGATCAACCAACTTTTTGATTCCGAATGCATAGAAATCTCCTCCAGCGTTTTGTAACCACACGGTGACAGCCGCTTTCACCTCCTCATCGTTTCGAAATCGTTGTCTACCGAGTTCCGTTTTCAGCTTACCGAAAAGATTAAAGTCGCATGGCGCTAAGTCGGGACTGTATGGAGGATGTTGCCAAACCTCCCACTTGAATCGCTGCAGTAGTTCGCACGTTTGGCGGGCTTTGTGAGGTGTTGCGTTACCGGGAAATTGCACGCTCTCCATATACAGCAGTGATTTCACGATGAATGTCCGTGCAATTCACCCGTTTGGCCCACAGAAATCGGATTGCTGCTCGCACCTCAAGTTTGGAGTGGACAACCAGTTGACGCGCCATTGCTTTTTGCCCGCTATGGGAAACCAAAGCAACCGTCCTATCCGACATCTGCGCAGTTAATGTCCCTTTCTTTGCTTTGCCCAAGATTGCGACACACAGCGCGCTCCTGCGGCGAGTTAGTGCAACTTACTTTTTGATCTCCCCTCGTATTTTGAAATGACTTTACATTTTAATGGGGGTTTTAAGTTTGATTTCTTGTCCTTAAAATTTTAAGGCTCGGCAGGAAGTAGTCCTTTTTTTATAATTTTCAATTAAAAGATTTTCTGTGATTTCTAAGTTTGTTTTTCACTTAGAACACAATTGAAACTTTGCTTAGACATGAGTTTCTTTGACTTAATTTTATAATGGTTAAGGGTAGCATCCCCCTCGAAAAATCAAAATTTTGACAAAAAATTGAAAAAAATGTTTTTTTCGTTTTTAGCATTTTCAGGTTTTTGTGAATCCATTCTGAAATTTTTATAGCTGAACGTTAATTAAAAACTAAGATATTAATTAATTTATC
The DNA here is from genome assembly GCA_023313115.1 of Rhysida immarginata. Classification (NCBI taxonomy): domain Eukaryota; kingdom Metazoa; phylum Arthropoda; class Chilopoda; order Scolopendromorpha; family Scolopendridae; genus Rhysida; species Rhysida immarginata. Next base: position 177,849 of record JAHWFO010005664.1, on the reverse strand, counting down.
TGCGTCAGTATTTCTGTTTAAGAGCTCATTATATATGCATAAAATTAAAATTGCTATAACTTGAGTTCTAATTATCCGTTTTAAAAATTTAAACTGTGCTAGGTCAAGAAAAGGGAGCTCTATAACTTTATTTCAAAGTTTCTAAATCAATGAAACAAGTAATTTTATTGGCTATTGATAGCATTGCATGTTATAGCTATGCGTGGTATCAGCCAATCAGAAAGCAGTTTGCAAAACGTGAGTGAACTAGCAATATGGCTGCCTCCATTAGCGTCTTTCTCCTGTAATTCAGTCATCTTTGTTACCTTGTGATCAATTTCAGTTCCAAACATCACCTTTAGTTTATTAATTATTTTATAAACTATAAAATAATGGCATGATTGTATGGTTTTTCCATCGCCGGAAGCCAGACACGTCTGAGCGATTGTCCTGTGTGATGTACAGTGGCGCCATCTGTAGAGAAGATTCTAAAAGTGGGCGACAGATTTTGAAGGGGATTGAGAAAAACAGGGGCTTGGTTTTTTTGGGGGTTCATTCTAAAAGTGGTGTGGGGGCGGGTCTGAATGTCGTGGGTTGCGTCAAAAAATATTTATTTTTTGGTTGTGTTTCTGTTTTTTTTCTCCTTGTTGGTCTTTTGTCTCTCTTTCCTCCCGCTCCTTCCCAGCGCCTCTCTGATTTGCGCCCTTTGTTTGTGACTCTTGCCAGTTACTTACTTTTTTTGTTCTTTTTTTTTTTCCTAAGTGTTTCTGCAGCTCCGAGGTTCGATCCATGGATGGTTGGACGTCTTGTTTCAGAGGCCAGTGTCTTTTCCAACTGAGCTATTGGGTTGTTGGAAGGTGATGTGGTTAATGAAATTTAAGAACGTTTCAACATTGAAATTGCGAGTTTTGTCACGAGTGGGCGCAGGTAGTCTTTTGCTCTTGGGTTGGGGGGGGGGGGTCGGTTTTTGCATTTGCAGACCCCCGCCCTTCAACTTGGGGTCGTTTTAGGGGAGGTCGAACCCAAAAAAGGCGGCTTTGAATAAAGAGTAGTTAGAGTTTCCTAATTTTGCACGTAAAATTTCTTTTGACAACCTCATACGAAACGGTTGCTGTGAATGGATTGTTTATGCTTTTGGGCATCGCGTCTTTGAGGGATGCTTCGCTGCAGCGCTCGCAGTTGTGTTGGGTCAACTTTGCCAAAAATTTTTGTTGTTTCGAATTTGTTTTTCATTTTCAGGGACACTCTAAATGGGATTTTTTGGATTTTGAATTTGCAATTTCACTGCTTTTTGCAATTGGGGTTATTCTTTTTTTTTTCGTCGATTTGGGTGGAACCATGGTTATTAGCAGCTAGTGGTCGTTCAACTCCTCCTCAAAAGGCTGTTAGCGCCAAAGGAGCCATGGTGAAATTTCTAATAACTTCTAATGGCCATGGTAAAACTTTCTGTTGAGATGGCTGTGTTTCTGCCATAGCAGGAACAATGTCACAGCTCTCTGGATGACGCCTCACAGTGAGGCATGTTGTGTGCCACACATATTAAAAATTCTTCTTTGGTTTTTCATTGATGGAAATTCAATGTCGTAAGGTATTTCATTGAATGCAACAAATAATAGATTTTCTTTTAGCAAAGTGTTTTGCAGGATGCTACTTTATAAAAACGGGTGGATAGTTTCCATTTTCTTTTGCTGTGTTGAGTCCTGTAATATTCGGGGAAATGGGCACTGGAGGAGGTAGAAAGTGATTTGGAATACTCTCAGTGTGCTTCGAAACACTGAAAAACATTGCTGCTCTGTCAAGAAAGGTCAACTTATTTGTTGCTAATCAAGCGCAGAAAAAAATGCCCCCTTGGAAACAGTGATTTGCCGCCCACAGTGATTTACCACCTACAGTGATTTACCCCCCACACTGATTTACCACCTACAGTGATTTACCCCTCACACTGATTTACCACCCACAGCGATTTACCACCTACAGTGATTTACCCCCCACACTGATTTACCGCCCACAGATAATAGAAAAACGAATTAGTCTTGCCACAGTTCAGTCCGAATACTGTTGGCACCCCCCTGCATGCAACAACCAGGGGGTATGTATGTCTCTAGGGCGCGTGAGTGCTTTCGGAAACAGTGATTTAACGCCCACAGTGATTTACCACCTACAGTGATTTACCCCTCACACTGATTTACCACCCACAGTGATTTACCGCCCACAGCGATTTACCACCTACAGTGATTTACCCCCCACACTGATTTACCGCCCACAGATAATAGAAAAACGAATTAGTCTTACCACAGTTCAGTCCGAATACTGTTGGCACCGCCCTGCTTGCAACAACCAGGGGGTATGTACAGGTATTGGACATTGAAACTGAAACACCTTCGCAAATAGCACTGGTTACCCCCAGGGCTGAATAGAACCTTCTGCTAGGTAATTAATCGTATGCATATCAATGAATCACGTGTCAGAGGTCTTGGTAGTCACTCCAGTAGAAAAGTTCGATAGTAAGCTTCAAATTGTCTGTGCAGAGCGCTATAATGGGAGACATATCCGACTTCAAAAGAGGGCAGATTGTTGGGGCGCGTCTAGCAGGTGCATCTGTGTCCAAAACTGCCACACTTTGTGATGTCTCACGTGCTACAGTATCCAGGGTGATGTGTGCATATGAACAGGAAGGACGAACCACGTCCAGGAGGAGCAACTGCAGGGGAAAACGGAAGTTGTCGGAAAGAGACGTCAGGACATTGACCAGGATTGTTGCACGAAAGCGGAAAACCACCGCAGCAGAAATCACCGCAGAAATGAATACACACCTCCAGGAACCTGTGTGCACGAAGACAATCCGTCGTTACCTGCATAAATCCAACATCCATGGCAGGGTTGCTATACCGAAGCCTTTCATCAGTAGTACAAATGCCTCCAAGCGGGTTCAGTGGTGCCGGACGCATAAAACCTGGACGTTGGATGACCTCAAACGCGTCATATTCTCGGATGAGTCCAGCTACACTGTCTTCCAAACAACAGGGAGGGTATTCGTCTGAAGGAGCCCCTCTGATGCCTACAACGCAGACTGCTTGGCACCCACAGTCAAACACGGAGGTGGATCAGTAATGGTCTGGGGTGCAAACTGTGCAGGACCTCTACCGATCCTTCCCAAGACGTGTTGCTGCTGTGCTGGCTGCCCACGGTGCCCCAACACCTTATTAAATAAAGATTTTGGATTTCTACCAGGTGTTTCAGTTTCAATGTCCAATACCTGTATGTCTCTAGGGCGCGTGAGCGCTTTCCGAAACAGTGATTTAACGCCCACAGTGATTTACCACCTACAGTGATTTACCCCTCACACTGATTTACCACCCACAGTGATTTACCGCCCACAGCGATTTACCACCTACAGTGATTTACCCCCCACACTGATTTACCGCCCACGGTGATTTACCGCCCACGTTGATTTATCGCCCACAGTGATTTATCGCCAAGAGTAATTTGCCACTGACAGTGATTTACCCCCTGCAGATAGTAGAAAAACGCAAAACGAACAGCTTGCGGTTTTGGTCAGATGATGTGATTTCTCTTCGTTGCTTGTGTTAGCCATGGTGTAATTGTGTTTCATGATGCAAAAATGTCGGGTAGTCTCTCTTGTATTTTCTCTGGCAAAGGTGTTGGGTGAAGTGGCATGCCAAGCACTGCTCCCTCTTCCTTGGGTTGGATGTGTGTGTGTGTGTGGATGCTTTGCAGGCTGCGTTTCACCTGCCGCCACGTGCTCTCGATTTTTGCAAAATTGATACTGTTTTAGGGGTGATTTAGTGCTTTTGTTAAAAGCCGCATTTGCAGTGGTGTCATGGGTTTCAGAAGTGTTTTTCAATGGGTTTTGACATTTGAGCCGTTCATTCAAATAAATGGTTTTGCCAAAAACAATTTCTTAGGTTGATTGTAATTTGAATTTTTTTAATTTGCAAAATTTTTAAAAATGATTTTCCAATTTTTCCAAAATTTAATGAGCAGTTTTGCTCGTGGGATTTTGGTTTAAAATTTAAATGGCACGTCAATCGCAGTGTTTAAAATAAAAATAGAATGTAAATGTAAAAATAAAGTAATCATATGCAAAAATCGCTATATTTTAATATTCAAATGGGAAGAATGTAAATATTGAAAAATGTAATCATACACAAAAATCGCTGTATATTAAAATTCAAATGGGAAGAATGTTAATATAAAAAAAATTTAGTCACACACAAAAATTGCTGTATTTTAAAATTCGAATGGGAAGAATATGCAAGTGAATGTAAAAAAAAAAAATTAAAATTAATGGTTTTAGCCAAAACATCAAGTGGTTTTTTTTTGGCGTTGAAGGAAATAGAAGTTGCTTGGTTGTTATTGCTGCTGTTCCGGGGTGGAATGTTTTTCTCAGGTCATCATGTGCTGTGTTTTGAACCTCGGACTGTGTTTTTTTCTTTGAGATTGAGCTTGAAGCCGAAATGAAGGTGTTTCGGGGTGGTGGACTTAGTCTTTTTGGTGCTTCTTGGTGTTGTGGGTGTGTTGCTGCGGTCACCAATGCCCATGTTCTTTGACGCCAGGAAGGAACATGGCTGGGGGGTACGACGGTGTCTTGCTGTTGACTTTGCCGTCGACGACACAACCTTCCCGTGTGGATGGGTGTTGTTTCTGCTGAGAGAGGGCAGGTTGGAGTGACGGAAGAATAGTCGTGGTTGGGTGGTCCGACAGGAGTTCGGCACGTTGCGTCGGGTGCTGGAAGGGCTCCGATGGTCGCTGGGAGCTTGTGCTCATGTGTGGTGGCAAGGCAGGAAAATTTAAGAGAGCTAAAAAGAAAAAAAAAAAATTGAAATGAAATGTATTTCTTTGGATGCAAGAATTTAGAATTAATCAAAAATGTGAACTCCGTTTTTATTAAAAGAAATAGAAATAATTTTCGGTGTTAGAAACAATTGATAAATGAAGGTCACCCGATGTGATTTTTCTTCCATACTTACACTAGCCCTGTATAATTCTGCTGCATGTCGCAAGAATGTCAGGTAGTGTCTCTTGAATTTTCTCTGCCAAAGGTATTGGGCGAAGTGCCTGCCAAGCACTGCCCCCTGTTTTCAGGGTCGGATGTATGTGTGTGAGTGCTTGGCAGGCTGCGTTTCACCTGCCACCAAGTGCTCTCGATGTGCTGGGTGTGAGCACCAGACTCAGGGTCTTTATTGGGGGGGGGGAAAGAAAAGATGGTTTTTAAAAACTTGTTGGATTGCATGTCGAAACTTAGCATCTGGCATGTTTTTAAAGGTAGTGAAATTTTGTGTTGCTTACCGACGAAGTACTGTGAATGGTTAACAGTCTTATGCTCCCAGCCTGCGTTTGTTAGTCCGTCGTAGCCCTTCCAGCAGTCGGTGGTGATGATTGATCCCGGCGCGACGTGCTGTTGGATTAGTTGATGTAAATTGGCAAAACTCCTGTCGTTGTTGGGGATTGCCACGAGGAAAATGCCCCCTGTCTCTCGGCAAAAACCACCGAGGACCCAGGTTCCTGGGACAAGCCTCCCACGATTATTCTTTCGTCGGCCAAATAGTGATTCGTCGATTTCGACGTTTAGACCTGGCCCTCCAATCTGTCCTCCTTGTGTGCGTAAGATGGCGTCTGCGCACACTTCTCTGCAGAAACTGTACCAATCCACAACCGTCTTAGAGCTGAACTTGGATCCGTCAGCTCTAAGCGGCGTGCCGTCGATGGCATCCTGGATGTCACGTTTTTTTACAAAAAAATAAGTCAGTGCCAAGACATCGCCGTACGTTAAGTTGGTGTTTTCGAACCATGTTCCTTTCCGGATGGATACTTCTTTTAAATAACACGGGCATTGGCGAGCGTGGCAACGGAAACACAAATTTTTGTGATGAAGCACCAAATTTAGGGTATGTGCACCACCTTCGAGGCATCGTTTTTCTTTCGGCAACAAGACCAACTCCACTGAAAAAAAAACAGCCCGAGCTTCAGAACACAACAGATGATGGCCCAGAGTGAAGTCATTCCACACAGGGATGGTAGCAATTTCAAAGCGAGCTTCTTCTAATTCCCTCACGCTTTCAAGTTTTTTTGAAACAACTGCCATGTTGTTTGTTCGATTCTCATAAACAGAATGAATCCCAGCATTGTAGCACAGATTTTGTTTACTTACGTAATTACGCAATAGACGTAAGGGACGTAATCTGTGCATTGTAAAGGCAACAACGGAGCAGACGACAGAAAATTCAACAACAGGCGGCGCCAGCATACTGGCAAGATAATCGCTTAGATGTTTCTGGCTTCTGGTGATGGGAAGATGGTAAAGTTTACCCAAAATAATTAATAATGCCAGGTAGAAGAAGCGATCGGCCAAAGAAGAGACTATTTCATGGAAATCGCTTCACGAACAATAAATCTTACGAAGAAGGTGCCGCCGATACAGATAAAAAGGCTACTGAAAAAATTACTTCTTTCAGGAGGCTAAGCGCATCAGGTATTCACAACAGTTGTTGCAAGAGTGAGTTGAATTCTGAAACTAATATCAGTGTATACAGATTTATTGACTGTGAACTGTTTTCTACATTTATTAATCAGTTTCCCTGTCCTCAGTGCTTTATTAATTGTGGATATGATATCAATGAAAATCGAAGATAAGGACTATGTAGCTGGTGGTTTTTAAAAATTGATGGAAACAAAAACAAATTGATATTTCAACTTTAAACCTAATTTTCTCAGCTTTCTTATTTTCACATTATCACCATCAGTCTTGGCGTAATATCTTTTTAAAGAATTAACATAGCATGAAATTTTTTTTTCCAGTTTTTTCATACATAATCAAGGAACATAATGAACTAGAATCATTGATATGTGAAATTTAATACTTTTTTGATTTGAGTTTGAAATATGTATTAAGCAAGATAACGTGACTAAAAATGGTAGAGATATATTCATTTTTCCCCCCACCTGAATGGATAAAGCTAATTCAATATTTCTAGTTCAGAATGTAATACACATTAAATAGAAACCAGAAAAAAAATTTCAACTCAATTGGACTAATAACTTCATCATAAAGATGACAAGAAATTTATGTTAATTGGGGCTTTTATAACACAATTTAAAATTTAGGTTCATAGAAATCATATAGTAAAAGGGTGATGACCATTTTCTCTCAAGTTTTCAATTTTGCCTTTTTGAGGGGGATGCTACCCTTAAACCATTTGTTTTCTGCATCTTGCAATTAATTACTATTTCTGCTTAACTTAGCTTTAAACAGAAGACTTACCCTTATGTATTGGAGATATTATTTTACAGATTATTTCCCTACAACTTATGTTGTTCAACGTTTACACTTTGCGTGAAACTTTGTTTCTATGTTTTTCTTGTGCTGGCCACACAAATTTTTTTTAATAGGGTTACAACTTAATGTACCTTTTCTTTTCAATTCTCTTTTCTCAGTTTTCACATGAGATATTGGATTTGGAACAATCTTTGACATTTATCTACCTACTTTCACTTGAAACTAAACAGTGAATAGTCCATTTACTTACTAATCACTTTGTGATTATCTCTACCTTTAAATGTATTCTGATCTTGTCATTTCTGCTAAGTTTTTGTGTTTCTTTTCAGAAACCATCACTATTCATTTTGCTTCAGAATTCTGAGCTCGTATCTAATTTTCATGCAAGTAATTATTCCTATTAGCAGGATATATTTATATGATTATTTTCTAATGTTTTCACTCAGTTTTTTTTTTCAAGAAAGCTTATTAAGTTAATAATTGTATTTTTATAATTCTTCAAATATATTAAAAATGTAAAACTTCAAACTTAAACCATTAATTGGGATTTATTATTAACTGGATTGGATTTATTATTTATGAGAATGTAATTGACAGATTAATTGTATTTAGCAAAACTTTTTTTTTTTCTTAATGAATTTTATTGATTTCTTAAATTTTTCTTTAATTTTCTTATCCTTAGAATAAATTGCTTGACAAACATTTCTTTCCTTCTACTTATATTTAAATGGCATACTCTTTCCTTAATTGCGGCAATTTCAACTTTAATTTTAACTTTTTCTAATGTAATTCTTTGATTAAAACTACCACTATCGATCACAGTTTAAACAGTCTTAATTTTAAGTCACCTTATGTGTGACACTTTCTTTAAATTTAAATCACCATACATGTTACACAATGATATATGTATTTGTCATGGTTGCTATTTGCAGAAACTAAATTTAGTCTAAACTTAGTTTATATTTATTAATCTGAGCAACTTAACTAGCGTCAGCCATGGCAGTTGAGGTCACATATAAGCAGTTGAGATCGACGCATGCAAGTTATCGCTGCTTCATAGGGGTGGCGCTGATGATCAGTGTACAGTAAAGCACTCTATAAAGAAAGTATGGACAATTCATTGTTGCAAGCAGCCATTTTGTCTCCTATTTCATATCATGATTGGTCGTGTTTTGCAACAAACTGAAACTTCAGAAGGACATTTCTCTCTAACGTTTGTCAAAAAGGAAGTGCTCGATCTGCAAGTTTAAATTTATTGCAAAACAAGAAACAATCATCATGAAAAACAGGAATGAAATAGGAGTCAAAATGGCTGCCTGCAACAATGATTGTCCATACTTTCTTTATACAGTGCTTTAGTGTACAGGGTGTTTCTAAATTATCTCCCGTATTTTACATGTTTATTACTCAAAAACTATTAGAGATTTTAACGTGATTCTTTTTATTCACAAAGAAAAACTCAAAAAGTTTCTTAGCATGCCTTAATAAATTTCAATGTGCTCCCATTTATGGCGTGAGGGACGTCGAAGCGAAACTCTGTTTCCTCCCATGTTCGGCTACCATTTCGGGGGTGACTTCAACGATTGTTTCAATTATTCTGTTCTTGAGAGTTTCAATGTCATCAACGTTGGTCATGTACACTGTCTTTCACATATCCCCAAAAGAAAAAAATCCAGAGGGTTCGCATCGGGTGAGCGAGGGGGCCAAGGGATTGGTCCATCCCTTCAATCCATCGTCCTGGAAAGTTCGTATCAGGGCACTGCCTAACTTGCAGGCCCCAGCGAGGAGGTGCTCCATCTTGTTGGTAGACTATGTTAGGTGTAGCGTGCCACAATTGGGCAACGCTCAGCAGGGAAGAGAAGCTAGGGTCGAAAGGGTTAATTGCACGAACTCAAGGGTGGCGAGAAGAATCGAAACTAATCGATTACCCCGGGCGAGTGATTGCATAACATTCTATAAGGTACAAGGCCGTCTCCCAATAAACAAATTATTAGGAAAGATAGCTTTAATATTACAGACAAGAAAAAATCAAGAGAGGGATCCAAGCAAAATTGAAGGTTTAATTAACGGTGAATAAGAAGTAACACAGGTAACAAAAAATTAACAAAAGATAGTAAGCAGATGAACAAATATACGATTATTCGCAAGACGATGGTGGAACAAACAAATTTATTGAAACAGACTGGGTGCAATTGGTTATTGCATAAGGTGGCAGACAGGTAGTCGGATGAAATGAGCAGAGAACTAAGTTGAAGCAATCCTGCTTGGAATTGAAGTAGAGTAAAAACCTCGAAGTAGAGTTCTTCTCAACCGGAGGAAAACCTCTCTCGTCAGGTGTAAGAAAACGCACTGAAAAAAGAAATAAAAACTGCAAGCCTTGAATGCCTCTCTATTTTATGACCGCAAGGTAAGAAAAATCAAATAAAAAGCATAATAGAAAAACTAATTAGTCACGGGAAATACATAATAAAATTCACGCGAAAGGTCTAGTTTTAGTGAAATGCTCAACACAAGCAGAGCAAGAGCGTAGAACTGAAACCAGCTAGCGAATACTATGCACAGTCAGATCCACAAAATGGACGTCCGCACTACAACGGCTGCTTGATGAGGGTCGCTAACGTCGAGACCCAAGCATGGAGCAAACCACTTTTGGGGGTGGAAAACAAGAAGCAGTCTTGGAAATTGGTCGAGTCAGGAAAAATAGGTTTACTTAGGATATGTTATAGAAAAACAAAACAAAAAACAAAAACCGAAATTACAAAAACCCAACAAAAAATAAATGAATAACTTAACCCAAAAGGAATAACCTAGGTAAGGGAAAACGGCGGGGTAATATAAAGTAAGTATGGACAATCCATTGTTGTAGGCAGCCATTTTGTATCCTATTGATGATTGCTTCTTGTTTTGTAGCAAATTCATACTACACAGGCAAATTTCCCTCTAACTTTTGTCAAAAAGGAAGTATTCAATCTGTAAGTTTGAATTTACTGCAGAATACTTTCAAAAACAAGGAGCAATCATATGAAAAAGGAATCAAAATGGATTCCTGCAACAATGATTGTCCATACTTTCTTTAAACAGTGCTTTACTTCGTGAAGCTATTTCACAAAAGCTGTTTGACAGGTATATGCAGCAGCGGAAGTGATAATGGTGTCCGCGGAGCAAAAAGCCTTTTGCGTGTTATCGTTGGCGCGATGTGGTTCTGTAATACTGTTCAGCGTGAATTTCGTAAAAAGTTACTATCATCAGCTTGAGACCAGTGGATGTCTATGTAAAGGGAAAACTCGAGGGCAACCAGGCATATCTGCGGAAAATGTTGATAGAGTGAGAGACACTTTTATACGAAGCCCAAAGAAATCGTCTGTTCAACTGGGCACAAAGGTAGACCACTACCATCGTCTGTCCAGCTGGGCAACTAGGTCACCTGATATGGCCGAATGCGATATTTCTTCCTTTGTGGATTTATTAAAGATAAAGTTTATGTGCCAAAATTGCCCACGAATTTATGTGAACTTAAACAACGGATTAATGCTTCTGTACAATCAAATACCAGTGACAATTTACAATGTGTTTGGCAGGAATTTACATTTCGTCTTGACATTATGCATGTAACTAAAGGAAGTTATTATTGAACACTTCTAAAAAATAACTTCCATATGTTCCCGTTGTATTCATGTATTACTTATCATTCTGTGTCGTTTATTTTTGAAAATATAGCATTTTGAAATCGGATGATTCCTTTTGAATAATCTGTATAGTTCTAAATTTAAAACATACATTTGCTTCTCAACTTTAGAATAAACTTTTTAAATAAGAAAATTACTTTATAATGAAAGTGGAAATATAGGTGAAACAATTTATAATAATAACAATTTTTTTTGGAACTAATGACTAATGTAACAACAATTTTGATACAACAACATTTTGATAACATCAGAACTAAAAATTTCTTTACGATACGATTATTATTTTGTTTGAAAATAGTTATGTGTTGGAATCATTGATAGTTCATCACCTTTGTAGTGGTCTACCTTTGTGTAAATTAACAGTTATAGCCTTACCCTTTGTTAGGCAGCCATGATGCACTATTGTTCGATGTATGGATGTAACTTTTTAGTTGTACCTGTATAGTTCTATTAAAGATCAGTCTCAGAATGCGTGGTTTGACTGTCATAACAATTCTGTAAACCGCAGCACAAAATGGACTACGACGAGTGGTAAGAGAAGGAGCATGACTTGTATCACCACGATGCTTGAAAGTTCGCAATGAATAAACAGCTGGGCCGACAAATCAAAAGAAGTCCCATGCTGAGAACTAGCAAGGCAACAGCATAATCATAGAAGGAGCATATGTCCCTTCTATGATTATGGCGACAGTAAACATTGCCGGGCGCTTTTTTCACGACGCCAAAGGATTCCGACGTGTAAACATATTTGTGCTGACGACCAGGAAAACGACAGGCAGAATAGTCAGTAGTTAATTAATAAAGTAGCCATTAACGTCGAGTACGGGTACAGAAAAAAACCCCAATAAACTGCCTAAAGTTCCTCACCGGTCTTAAAATCAAGAAGGGAAAATCAAGCCATCCAACGGCTAGGCCTTAACATGTAATGGGCAGCGAAATGAAGACGTGACCAGGATGAAGACGGATGACATCCGGGACAACACGCTGGTCTGACTGCAGGAAAAACCAGGAGAGGCGCAAGCTTCCCCAGTCTTGTGGGTTCAATTGATACAATCCGGGTAAAAAAGTCTTTAAATCTTGTAACAATTGTCTGTATAAGTCCGGGGAATGAAGACAAATAGTCACTGGCAACGAAGATGGCACAGGTAGCTTATTCACTCTGAAGAAGTTCAGGTGTAAGAATACAAAAGCCGCCCAGACGGAAGATGGTAGATAGTAAACCCGAATCAAGGTAGCCATTCTGGCTGCTGTGAGGTATCTCTTAACTTCAGGCAGGTTTAAACCACCTCTCTCATAGGGGATAAAGAGGATATCCGCTTTTATTGGATGACGCCTGTATTTTAATCCCCACACACTGTCCACCAAAGCCTTACGGATTTTTTGTAAGCATTTGTACGACGGCAGAGTGAATAAGCATTCAGATGACAAAATAGGTAAAATGTGGGTCTTAATAAACCGCACCTTGACAAACATGGAGGTGGTAAATCGAAAGTTTTTGTCAAGGCGGTTTAAACATTTTTCTATAACCTGTTGCCAGTGACAGGAATCCATAGACTGGAGGAACGAAAATACATATCCCAGTACCGTAATCTGGCTACACCATGATATTGGGAAGGCATTCAGTAAGTCTTTTGTCTACTTCCCAATAGCAATGCCCTTCGACTTAGTAAGGTTGATAGTACTCCCTGTTGAATTACTGAAACAATCGAAGGACGCTTTATAGGCATCTAGAGAGCGTGCATCCGATGCGAATAAGACGATGTCGTCTGCGTAGGCTAGCGTCTTGATGTTGATTGATGCAACAGGAAGCTCATACCCTCTAATGCCCGAGTGGCGATTAAGGTGCTGCAACAATGGTTCCAAGTAAAAGACGTATAGGAGAGGTGATAATGGACACCCCTGCCTAACGCCTTTAGACAATGGAAAGGTGACAGAAATGAACCCATTAATCGCCACACATGATGTAGCCGAAGAATACAGCGCTGAGATGATAGCAGCAAACGACCGAAGACGAAGCTGGCGAAACACCTTGAATAAAAATTGGTAATTCACCTTATCAGAGGCCTTTTCTCGATCCAAACTGAGAATGGCAAGAGTTTGTTGACAGCCACGAGCCTCCTCCATAACGCATTTGATGGCAAGCAAATTATCCGTCATCCTGCGTGATGGAATCGAACAGGACTGCCCCGGATCACAGAACTCATCAGCATAATGCTTGAGACGGTGTTGAAACACCCCAGTGAAGATCTTATAATCTGTATTAAGCAGCATTATAGGCCTCCACTGGGTTACGAGTTCAGGATCCGGGTAAGCAACACAATCTTCCCGACGGAAAAATCTGCTACGAAGGAAGAGGGGTCCTTCAGGATGGAATTGAAGACCTGTACCAGGAAAGGCCCCAAAATTTTCCATATAGCTGTGTAGAAAGCATAAGGGATGCCATCCATATCTGGGCTAGATGAATGACGATTCCCGGCCGACAGAAACTTTAAAACTTCGTCTTCGGTGAAGGGACGTGATAGAAAGCTGTCCACCTTCTCAGCAAAGGGCTTTAAAGCATCTACCCACTGCTCCGTGGCTGCCGATGGATCGACCGGACTGCTAAAAAAGGTTGAAAAGTTAAAAAAGAAGGCCGAAAGGATGTCAGAATCAGCTCTCACTTCTCCACTTTCCACTAGCAAACGGTGGCATTTCTTATTATTTGCTCGTCGCTTCTCCTCAGAAAAAACTGCCGATGCCATGCTACGGATATCGGACGCTCATGTGATCTTTGCTCTGAGCGCAGCACCGGCAGCTTTTCGCATCATAAGAGCATTAATTTCCCTCTTTATCTGACGAATATCTGCATACAGTTCTTCAGACGGAGTAGAGTTCCGGAGGAGCACCAAAATGTTTTGTAACATAAGGAGATAGCGACGTTTACGCCTGGCAGCATCCATGCCGATCTTTTTAAAGAATCTCCGAATCTTGTCTTTGAGGATAAGCCACGAAGCAAACGTTGGGGGTAAAAGGCGGAGATGCTTTTCCATATACTGAAGGAACATTCCTTTGTATTCGTTATTATCCAGCAAAGAAACGTTCATAAACCAATTCTTGTGTGGAGAATGCCTTGTAGTGGAAAACAACACCGGGGGATTCCATGACCATAAGATGGCGCTATGGTCTGAAGAGGCGCAAGGGATTACTGACATATTTGCAGGCGAGTCAGCAAATGCACTATCCACCAGAAACAAGTCGATTTGTGATGACACTGTGGGTCCTCGATGGAAAGTGTACCCGGCTGAGATTCTTTGTGGAGATTTAGTCCAAAGGTCAAATAGTGCATTTTGCTGACAAAGATGAAACACATGTCCAGATGAAAATATGTTATTGTCCGGATTAAATTAAAGTCCCCGGCCACCACTACAGGCACAAAACACACTCAATGTCGCTGAAAAATTCTTTTTTCTCTGCTGGAACGCATGGAGCGTATATATTAAGCAGCCGAAATTTTACCTTAGATGTTACAATGTTCAACGAAATTACCCTAAAATCACAGTTATACATACACTCTTCTACATGTATCGACCCCTCGACTCACCGGAGAAAAGGAGTTAATAAAAAATTGTCCATCCGGAAAAGCTGTGCGCAAACCGTCCAGATTATAATATTGTTGCGAGGGGGCCAACTTGACCTCCTGTAATAATAGAATTATTGTTCCTCTAGCAATTGTTCTCCTAGCAATTATTGTTCCTCTAGCAATT
>JAHWFO010005664.1:90084-163134 GCA_023313115.1 Rhysida immarginata | reverse complement strand
AAGGTAACAAAAGGCCCTTGCAGTGTTACAACTGTTTGCGTTTTGGTCACGTCTCTCAAGGTTGTACCGAAACACCTCGATGCAAGAAGTGCGCTGGCAACCACCAGTCGAGGGGCTGTACCAATGTTAAGGTTAAAGACCCCCCTAAATGTGTCCGATGTGATGGTCAGCACACATCAAGTTATACCAAGTGCCCTAAATATCCCCAAGTAAGAAGGCTCAAAAGCACAAAAGTGGTAGAGGGCAAAACTTATGCTTCGGTCGCATCCAACTCTGCTGATACAAGTGTCATTGATAATAACCAGTTGCGCAGTATATATAGGTGTCTAGGGAACTTGCTAAATATCTACAAAGACAGTGGCAAAGTAGTGCCACAGGTTGCATCCCACGAAATCAAAAATTGACTATGGACAGACGCCCTTACAGAAAGATCAGCCACGGGAAACTTCGTTGCAACATATGGAATGCAAGAGAAATCCATCGAAAGCGCATCGAATTTTACAACTTCCCTATAAATTGGAATGTCGACATCGCCTTCGTGTGCGAGACACACTTGAAGTCATCTCAAATTTTCTGTTTGCCTGGTTTTCATGTCTATCGCAAGGATCGGCCTCTGGGTAATAATGCTAGTAAAGCGTTTGGTGGAGCAGCGATCATTGTCAAGGACGGCATTGACCATCGCGAGATAGCCACCCCAAATTACGCAGGGATGGAAGCAATTTCCCTAATCATAAACGATGCTGACGCAGGCGAAATTAAGTTCACCTCCTTATATAATTCGCCTAAGCACAAGCTTAGTTTGTGCGAGCTTGATGAGCTGCTGTCTGGGCCCATTCCAGTTATTATGGCGGGTGACTTGAATGCCAAGCACCCTGCATGGAATTCTAAATACTCTAATCAAAACGGCATTATCTTACATGGATACACTGTGAACGAGAGTGATACCTTCGTTGCTGGTCCTCTTGATGACACATATTATTGTGACCACTCGCCGGTTAGTGACGTGCTGGACATTGCTGTTCTTAAGGGTTTCCTCAAGCCGTATAATATTTTTACAGTAGACAATTTAACCTCTGACCACCGACCGGTCATGCTTATCTTCGAGGGCCTAAACATCGATGTGAAGCTAGGGCTGCGCTCCAAGCAAGACTGGAAGCTCTTTAAGGATATTCTTCGAGAAAATAGCATTCCATACAGGGAAGTTATTGATAACGGGGACATCAATGAAAATATCAATGCAATCACTCGTGCTATAAATGATGCTACTACTTCAAGTACCTCAACTACTGATAAGAAGCGCCCCGAGCACCTCGACCTCCCTACCTTACATCAGACGACTCATTCTTGAAAGGAATTCCTATAGAAGACTATGGCAGCGCAAGCGACTACTCTTTTTCAAGAAGAAGTACAACAGGCTTTCTCTCAAGGTCCAGGAAGAGGTTAAACTTCTACGAGCACAAAGGTGGAGTGAAAAACTGAAGTCTTTGTCTGTCCAGGACAATTCACTCTGGGGTATTGTAAGGGCCTTGAAGGGTAACAGGCCCATTCAATTGCCGCCGCTGCTTGCAGACAATGGTGATTCCATCACCAATAGTGCTCTGAAGAACTTGCCGCCTAATATTGTCTCAACTATTACCAAAGCCATAAATGACTTCTGGAAACTTGGTTACTTCCCCGACCGGTGGAAAGAATCCGTCATTGTTACCATACAAAAGCCAGGTCTTAACCCTGCTCTTGCTGACAGTTACAGACCCATAAGTTTACTACCTATGTTGTCCAAAGTCTTCGAACGCGTCATCCTAAGGAGATTTAATGCTTTCTGTGTGGCCAAAAATCTTGTTCGTGAGGAGCAATTTGGTTTTCGACCTGGACACTCCTGCCAACTTCAGATTTGGAGGCTTGTTGCAGATCTAAACAGTCCTCTGAATTGTGCAAAGTACGGTGGTCTTGTCTTCTTGGATGTCCGGAAAGCTTTTGATCAAGTTTGGCATGACGGACTCATATTCAAGATGATTACTTGTGGTTTCCCTGACGATCTGATTGCTTTGATTAGTTCCTTTCTGACGAACAGGAAATTTCGTGTTAAGGTTGGCTACTCAATGTCAAACCCTTGTGACGTCAATGCTGGTGTTCCCCAAGGCTCTGTCCTGGGACCTGCATTGTTCAATTTCTTCATCCACGACTTTCCAATCTTTACTAAGTGTGAGCTGTATCTGTTTGCTGACGACGCGGCCATCATGACTACCGACCGCAATCCCGCTCACGTCACATCTCGGTTACAAAATGCCTTACATAAGTGCGAGAAATGGTTTGCTAAGTGGAGACTCAAACTAAACGTCGACAAGTGCAAAGCTATGTTTATTACCAAGAAACTTCGGAAACCCCCGAAGCCTCTCCTTCTTTCGGGTAGAGAGCTCGAATGGGTGATGAATTACAAATACCTCGGAGTGGTGATAGATGCCAAGCTAAATTGGGGTGACTACGTCTCCTATGCTATCAATAAGGCTACGAAGGCAAAGTTTAGCCTGGTCGCCCTCCTGGGGCGAAACAGCGCTCTTGGAATAGATAGCAAACTTTTGCTATATAAAATGGTAATCCGGACCATTCTGTTATATGGTATGCCTGCCTGGGCCACAATATGCAAGTCCAGATGGAAGAACCTGCAAACTTTCCAAAACATTACCCTGAGGACCATCGCCCAACTGGACAGGAGAGTTGCAACAAATACTTCCATTGCTGAAGATTTTGATATACCTCCTATTGGAAACTACGTACAGCAGTCGTTGAAGAAGCTTCTTCCGAAGATCAAGGACCACCCTAATCCTCTGGTTGCAGATAATCTGGATCACCCGCTCACTTTTCGAAGTTTACTCAGGCATCGCAGGCCTCGTCATCTCCTGGAAGTCAACTTCGAAGACATCCAAAAGGCTATTTTTCCAGACTACTGGATCTCCTAGCTCTTTCGTGTCCCTCGTCAATCAACAATCTGCTTCACTGTCCTAATAGGAAATGACTCCTCTTTATCCTCTCGATGACTTAACAAGGTTCATCTGGCTTATTTCCTAATTCAGCGTAGTTCCCTTGGATACTACTTGGACAAGTATGGTAGTGAAAGCATTGCTTCCGGACCACTCGTTTTGTTTTTTCACTGCGCTGTTCGATTGTCGATTGTCGAAATTTCCCTATTTTGCGTTGAATAATGATCTCAAAGAGATCGAAATACGTATTCGCCCATTAAAACATTTGTGGGCAAGAGGTTCGTTTTTTGCATCATGTCTTTATCCACAGTATATTCCCACTTCTCACATGTTTTTATGGAAAGAAATAATTATATAGTTGAATAAATACAAATGCATAATGCATTAAAAGAAGTATAAACAAAAGAATAAAAAATAGTGGCTTCACATAGACAGCAAACCAACGAGATTGGAAAATATATTTTGAAAAAGGCTGGAACAAAAATCAAAACAATTAATATATGGTATTATAAAGCCTCTGTCCATATCGTTCCGAAATAACTATGAATGAAAAACATATTGCATAATTATACCGTAGTTATATCGTAATACATGTATTAATAATTAATTACAATAATTACAGTATAGATATTAATTATATTAATTCATTATAATTGTAATAAACATTATTTCTTGTAAACTTAAATTTATCCTCTCTTTACGTAAATCTTCAAATAAGCAATGAAACAAATCGGAGCGAACATAGCATCCGTCGCATCGGCTCGGTATGGCTGTAGTTTTAGCTGCAGGCGATAAACACATCACCATTGCTGGTCTACTGCGCATGCCCATTCACGTTGGACGTTTTTGGCGTCCAGAAAATATTTGCGCAAATAAAACGTCCAGAACGTCGCGTCCGCAGCTGTGTGTGGCCACTTACAATATGAATAGAAGCGCAAATTTTTTGGATGCGTAGCGGCCGTCCCGTCCGTCGCGGTTTGTGTGGACGCATCTTAATTTTTTGCTTTCGGTGATTTCAATCATGTGACTATGCTACGATTATGGCTTTTCTGAGCAAATAAATACAAAAGAATAAAAAATAATGGCTTTACATAGATAGCAAACTATCTAGTTTCATCGTTTATTCCTGTATTTTTCAAAATTTACTTTGAGATAGAGAGAGAGGAACAAAAATCAAAACAAGTCACTCCTTTATCTTAATATTTGGCATTGTAAATACCAGATTCACCAGATCTGCCACTGGCGATTTGGTGAGCAGACTGCGACGACACTGTTAATACATTTTAAAAACATCTGATTAATCGAAGAAAATAATTAAAGGATTAGCGAAGGAAAAGAATATAACAAAATTCAATTTCAGTGAACACTTCCTCGCTGATTCCTTCCTGCCTGCACACAAACGTTTCTTTCTCATTCATAAATGATACATTCATGCTTCGAATAGTTTTTCTCACGTGGAAATAAGTGACAAGTAACTTCATCTCTTCAATATTGGCTAACGCATTGAGGAACACAGCAATTTTTAACCATTTTAACAATTAATCCATAATAATAACATAGTTAGTTATGTATGGAGGCAGTTGAGTTCTATCCCGTTTACAGCGTCCATCTTGAAAATTGACGTCATTTCAAGGACCAATGAGATGCGCGTGAAATCGGTCAATTGCAAGTGGCCGTTGAGTCACGTGTTTGAGTACAGTAAAACCTGTAAAGTTGACCATCTCCTTAAGTTGACTGCCCGTTTAAGTTGACCGCTTTTGTATGGCACCGAACATGACCCATAGCATTAACCTACTGCGGCCCTCTTTAACTTGACCACACGTCTATCTTGGATCTTGGCTATCCTCATTGCATCTTCACTATAAGATACAGTGCTTAGGCCGTCTTTACACTAGAACAGTAAGACCGGACCTGGTACACTTTGAGTACGTAGTCCGAAAGACGACTATTCCACACAAGTACGGAGAACGAATCGATCGGTACGGAATACTCCAGTTTCCGTACTGGACCGGGTACGAAGATCCTTCGATAACCGAGCCGTTCGGAACGATTTGTGATTGGCTCAAATAGGTCACGTGAGGATTCAAACCAAAATGGCTACTCCACCACCGCATTACCATGGCAACTCGTCTAACAATTTTTGCACTCGTCTAACAATTTTTTAGTCTAACTCCACGTGATCTTCTTGGTAACCCCTGAGAAAATAGAAGGAATAGAACCGTCTTGATGTTGCAATACAGGATGTCATGTGAAAGAAGAGCATAAACAAGCATCTAGTGATGTGCGATACCAATGAAGCATCGATACTTCTGGTATCGAATACTTTAATAAAATTCTCGATACCTAAATCGAGTACTCAATGAGAAAGTATCGATAATTTCGAGTAAAAATGACAATTATGGTAAAATGAATTTTTGAGAGGACGCCAAACTAAGACTGCCAAACAAAAACAAACGCTTCGAAAGATATCCAATCAGTAGGCAGTCACTGAAATAAAAGCGTTCAATAAATCAACAGATTCTGTATTAACGCTGAAAATCGAACATCTTCATTAGGTGAGTCATAGGTTTTTTCAGTATCGAGTATCGACGCTCAGGCTGTCGATATGTCGATACTTGAGACATATTACAATACACGATACCTGAGTACTCAAATTTTTTGGTATTGGTATCGGTGTCGGCACAACACTAAATTAGAACTTGATTTCTCACGCACATCATTTAACACAGTTCAGAAAAATTTGACTATCATGTCAAAAAGGAAGTTAATGGGGAACTTGCTCTAGAAAAGAAAGTTAGAGTAATTGAAGAAATTAACTCAGGTAAAACACTAAAAGTATGGTTACATGCATTTTAATAGTGTCTTATTTTCACATACATATACTGTACTCTGTTTACAAGCTGTACAAGCTCTCGAAAATGTGAAAGATCTTATTGGTTATGCTGCAGCTCAATCACCTGTGCTTCTTGAGAAAGTGTTCCAGTTGCAAAGAGACATAAAAAAAAACCTGGGCCTCGGCACGTGCAAATAATCAAAAACAAATGTCAGTTACAGACTATATGCATAAAATGTAATGCTGAAATGAGTCACATGTAATTATTGTTAAAAAACATTAAAGCATCACAATACAGTTACATGTACATGTATATTCAGTAGCGCTCAGAAAATAAGGCACGAGCACAATTTTTGGCTTTTATTCTAACAGAACAATAAGAATTGCGAGTTTTTTCAACAAGTGGTAGATGACATGGAAATACAACTTTATAAATAAAAATATCTCAATTTTTTTAATAACATCTTGCTGTAAAAAAGAAAATCGTCTTTTATGTGTGTTCACAAAATAAGGCACTGGTTAAATTTTGATACATATTTCATACCAAACATGTTGCAAATCTGAAATAAAAGTGAGAAATCAGAGGAGATGATGTCGTACTTAGTCGGATAGCCGTTACTCTTGATAACCTCTTGACATCTGTTAGGCATAGAATCGACTAACTTTGTCATGGCTTCGGACGGAATCTTAAACCATTCTTCCTGAAGCATTTCATCCAAGTTCGATGCCTTTTTGTCTTTGCAACGACGAAACAAAATCTCCCAGAGATGTTCGATGGGGTTGAGATCAGGGAACTGCGATGGCCAGTCAAATATTCAAACTTTTTTGGAAGCCAGATAATGCTTAACAAGGTTGGGCGTGTGTTTGGGGTCGTTGTCGTGTTGGAATAGCCAGCCTCTAGGCATGCAGTTTTTTTCCATGGGGATGCATGTGGTTCTGTAGAATATCTCTGTACATATTCTTATTCATAGTACCAACAACACGCACAAGAGGACTCACCCTACTTCTACTAAAACAACCCCAAACCATCAAATATCCTCCTCCATGCTTCACTGTGGGCACTTGGTATTTTGGATTGAAACACTTGTTCTTGGGGCGTCGAATATACTGTGGGACCTGGGACTCAATTGGAATAAAAGATTAATCGTGGTTTTCCTGCGTCCAAAATGTGGCGGCTTTTTCTCATAAAGAGAACACAAAACAATCGTGGTTTAGAATTCTAAGAGAGAAAAATGATGTTTAAATACAGTGGGGTTCAGCTATTTAAATATACTATTTTTCCGGCTCACAGGTCCGGCTGGGGAGGTAGTGATTTAAGTGAAGAATAGGTTTTTAATAATAATTATCTCCCTTCTATAACCCTTTCTAGTAAATACGTTCATTCCCTCTATTTTCTTTTACTGCTTTAAATTCTTTTACGTGCTTTCTGGAAATTGGAATTAGCCCTTATTATGAATAATAACAATTGACACTGAAATTCATTTAAAGTTAAAATAATAATGAATGAATGGCCATGAAAGAATGATGGGATTGTCTCGAGATTATTACCCGATATGGACATTGTACAGCTGGTTGTACGACCCGCGTCGTGTCGACTTCGGCGGAAGATGGCTAAGCAAGGGCGGCAGCTCTCAGTTGGCTCTTGGCGTCAATCTTGGTACGGCTCTTGAATTGGTTTCGTTATCGGCGGCTGCTCGGCTCTGCAATCGGATCGGCTCTTCAAACCTCGGATGATGTAGGCGGCTCGATCCGGTTTTCTTGTAGAGGTTTTAACCGGCATCTTTATTATAATCTCTGAACGTTGTTCTGAATCACTAGGTTGTACCGTTCGTTCTTATGCTCTAATTTAATAGCATCGCAATTGTCCTCGTCGAATTGAACTGGTAATTGTTTACATTCTTCTTCAGACTGTCTACTCATTTAACGTTTTCCAGTCTGGCACACATCTTCTTTTGGGCAGCTATTCTTCATTCTGCCTCGAACTGTTATAACACAATTTCCTCGGACGAGTCTAGCAACAACTCAACTTCGGTCTGTTCTAACACAATCTCTCCTAGATTTGCTTACATTCCAGACGTCTCCAAAACAATGGTCGTTCTTAAACGCGTCGACGACGGTCGAATCTTTAACTTTTATTCTGAGGCTATTGGTGAAAGTGGAAAAAAAACATTCTCTTAATGAGTCAAATAATGGATGCTGTAATCGGTTCTTGGACTTTGGCTTTAGAGGAGAGGCGAGCCGTTTCCGAAGGTATCTTTCTGCTCTCCCCTTGGCTCACTCATATCCTGTCTTCACATTGCCTTCTCTCATTACAAGAAGGAAAACGCTGACAAGGGATTTTATTATAATAAACTCCAACACAGATCTTAAATTAAGATCTTAGCTTCATTCTTAATTAATATTATATCAAATCAAGGTTCCACAATACTGTATTCCGTCTGTTCCAAAAAGCACAAACTTAGATTCGTCACTCCAGAGGATTTTTGCCCATTCATTGGAGTTCCAGTGCTGGTACTTCTTTGCAAAGGTAAGTCGGGGCTTCCTGTTCGCTACTGTAATGAGAGGTTTCTTTGCAGGACGCCTACCATTCAAGTCTGCTTCTACCAGACGCCGTTTTGTTTTGGAAACACTAACTTTAACCCCATGAGTCTCTTGCATTTCATGGTTCAAATCACTTCTGTAAGTCTGGGTTGAGCTTTCGATAACCGACAAAGTAGTCTATCTTTCTTTTCTGTGGTAGTACGTGGTTTTCCTGATCTAGGCTTTCGTTGGAGGTCTCCTCTTGCTCTCTTTCGATGAATAATATTTCTTACTGTACTTTTTGGAACATCGAAAGCAGATGGAATGTTAATTTATCACCTCCGCAACGGCTTTTGCAATTGCCTTCTGGACCTTCAAATCAAGATGTACCCTTTGATTTGACATTTTCCTATATAAAATGAAGGAGTATTATGTTGCAGTTATTTTTATACATTTTCTGGTGACAATGGAAACTTACTTTTTTTTTTTTTAGAAAAAGTGACTTGTGCCTTAATTTTTACTTACTTACTTACTTACTTATTTTTCAAACCCGCTTATCTGTTAGGGTTGCGGGGGCAGCAGCCCTATGGAGGATCTCCAGCGATCGCGATCTTCCGCCATCAGGCGCATATCCTCCCCGGTAATATCCAAGCGACTCGAACCCAGATTCTCCATGTAGTCTAGCCACCTGGTTCTAGGCCGACCCTTTGGTCTCTTACCCACCGGCTTGGAAAATAACAACTGCCTAGGAAGACTAGTTTGCGGCATCCGTATCACGTGGCCATACCAGCGCAACTAAGATCTCTCAATGCGGAGAAGTAGCGGCTCAACACCTAAAGATTCCCTTATTGTGCTTCTGTACACTCTATCTAGTAGAGTAATACCTGCCACACCTCTCAGAAATTTCATTTCGGCCGCTTGTACCCGCGATCGCACTCTTTCGGTCATTACCCAAGCCTCATGACCATAAGTGACAATGGGGACAAAGATAGATTTGAAGACGGAGAGCTTGGCTTTCTTACCCAGCTCGCATTTCGTTACCACGGATCGCCACAGTTCACGTCTGACACAGCTTGCTGCACCGATCTGAGCATCCAATTCTTTCTCCTGCCGTCCATCACTCGTGAATGCAATCCCGAGATACTTGAATTTCTCCACCTGTCTCAATGAGGCTCCCCTAACATGGAGAGCGCACTGAGCAGGCTGTCTTGAAAGGATCAGAACCTCGGTTTTAGCCACACTGATCTTCATCCCAGCTTCTTCACATTTGGCTGCAAACCGGTCTAGTGCATGCTGAAGTTTCGTGCGAGAAGACCCAAGGAGGACAAGCTCGTCAGCAAAGAGCAACCTCTCCACCAGGTAGTCGCCCACACAAACACGCTCATCGCCTCAGTTGCCCCTGTCTATCCAGTCCATAAAGATAATGAACAAGAGGGGCGACAGTACGCACCCTTGGCGGAGTCCAACACCCACGGTGAACGGTCTTGACTTAATGCCATTTATCCGGACACACATCTCAGAGCTTTCGTACAGAGACATGATAGCAATCAGTCCAATGGATGGTAGCAATTGGCCATCCACTCCATACTCTTGCAACACTTGCCAGAGCTTCTCCCGAGGAACCCTGTCATATGCTTTTTCGAAGTCCACAAAGCAAGCGTAGACCTCTTTTGCATACTCCCAGGATTTCTCAAAGATTTGCCTTAGAGCAAAGATGTGATCCGTCGTGCTACGGCCTGGTCGGAAACCACACTGCCTCCCCCGACAGTTTGGAGTCGACTATTTCCCGACTTCTCTTCTCCAGACACTTAGCGTACACTTTCCCAGGAATGCTGAGCAAAGAGATGCCTCGATAGTTGTTGCAATCTCTCTGATCTCCCTTTTTGAAGATAGGGATCACAATTCCTGTCTGCCATTGCTTAGGGGCCTGTCCAGATATCCAAGCAACCTGACACACTCGAGTCAGCCACAGGATAACATCCTGATTTAAGGCCTTTAACATCTCGGACCGGATTTCATCATCACCTGCAGCTTTGCCAGTCTTCAGGGACTTAATTGCCCATCTGACTTCTGTTTCAGTGATACTACCGTGACTATTCTCCGCTCCAAGGTGCACCTCGTATGCCTCAGCTGTTGTTGTCACCGGATTAAGAAGAGATGCAAAGTATTCCTTCTACCTATGCAATACACTCTCCTCCGTTTTCAGAAGCCTCCCATCTGAACTCTTAATAGTTTGTGATGAAACAGACTTCTTTCCACGGTGGCGGCGCATGGTCTGCCAGAACACCTTGTTTGCCGAACCATAGTCTGCCTCCAATTTCTCCCCGAACTTCTCCCAGGCCTTGTCTTTAGCTGTTGATACTGTCTTTGCTGCTGCTTTTCGCGCCTCAGTGTACCGCACTCGACTCGAAGTTGACTTATTTGCAAGCCATAACAAATAGGCTTCCTTCTTTGCCTTGACAGCTTCTTGGACTTCACCGTTCCACCACGCAGTCCTTTTCTCACCGCCCTGCGCCACACTCAGCCGCTTACGACCACAGCACAATGCAGCCGAAGTAATCACAGCAGGTTTAAACAACTGCCACTCCAATGCCTCCCATTTGATGCGCCAAGTTTGTCTGAACCTAGTATTTCGCTTGGTTGGCATGGATTCAGAGAACCGCAAAGTGCAGACAACAAGATGGTGATCAGTTGATAGTTCTGCTCCTCTTCTCACACGAGTATCCAACACTGATCGGAATAAGTCGGCTGAAACAATTACAAAATCAATCAGTGACTTCTGGTCCATTGCATCCCTGTACCAGGTATACTTATGGACATCCCTGTGCTGGAAGAAGGTGTTTGTGATGGAAAGTCCATTGTTGCAACAGAGATCCAACAAGCACCTCCCATTCGCATTTAAATCGGTGTCACCATTCCTCCCAATCACGCCCTTCCACGTTTGGTCATCAGCCCCTACGTGTGCATTGTAGTCGCCCATCAGGATGACAGAATCTACACTCCCTCTCCTGCTAAAAGCAGCATCAAGTTCATCTAGAAAAATTGGGTACTCTGTGACTGCATTCGGAGCATATGCAACGAATAGAGAGAGAGACCGTTTCCCTATTTGAAGCCTGAGGAGACACAGTCTTCCACCTAAGGGGGTCCAATCTGTAACATAATCTGCCAGCCGGGGACTTGTGAGTATCCCCACTCCCGCCTGGGCAGTCATGTTAGGGTCGACACCAGAGCAGAAAAGCTTCCACCCTCCTTCTAAGTCCACAGTTCCAGAACCCGGACGTTTCGTTGCCTTAATTTTTCAATGTGCCAAACCAGCAAAAGTGTCTGTTCAGTTTTTTGTATGAGAATTTTCTCCCAATTGTTTGGGTTTTTAAAGTGTTTCACCTTCCTACATCCTCTTGTAAAATTTTGGTTCAGTCCGATAATCGCTTTTAAATTTACATAAAAAATTGTATTCCTTCCTTATTTTCTGAGTGCTACTGTATGCTTCTCACCCCTTTTTTCCTGAAAGTTGACCACCTGCTTACGTTGACCAGTGTTTGATGGAACCAATGCTGGTCAACTTAGACAGGTTTTACAGTACTAGCAAGGAGAGACCATATTTCATTTTACCAGCGACCGTTAAAGAATTTCTCCAACTGTCTCTGCATTTTACTTTTATTTTTCTGAACGCAAGTACGGGAGACATTGAAATTTCATAATTAAGATCATTTATGCCTCATGTATTCTCACAGTTCATTCATTTAATCTTCTCATAAACGTTTTTAGGCAAGTTCTTGACACATGTAGAAAGTAATCATTTACTTTTTAAAACACGCTTGTTAAATTTTGTACTGAAATTTTCCTAAAGTTGATTTACTTTTGCGTAAACTGATGGCAACTGATGGCAAACTGATGAGAAGCACGTCAGGTCGTACCGATAGGCGGATACTGCGAACAGCGCTAGTGGACAGAACCATCACCCTGCGGCAACTGCACGACAACATCACTATTCCTGGTACTGCTCCAGTGTCAATAGCGAAGTTAGCACGCCGGTTACACGTTGCGACAATGTCTGCCAGGCGTCAATTGTTGTGTCTTCCTTTGACATCTGAGCACCGCGCGATACGACTGCAATGATGTCGTTAACGAGTGGGCTGGCGAATGGAATGGCGCCCGGTGGTCTTCAGCGACGAATCCCGCTTTTGTTTGGACGCCGATGACAGACGCGGACAGGTGTGGCGCTGACCTTTGGAACGTGCCAATGAACAATGCATCCGGTATCGCCATCGTGGACCAACACCCGGGATCATGGTCTGGGGTGCCATCGGCTACGATACCAGTACGCCTTTAGTCACCATCCAAGGCACCCTGAGCAGCACGGTACGTCACAGAGATTCTGGAGCCCGTATTACTGCCCTTTCTACACACCATATCCGGCGCAGACTTTCAGCAGGATAACTCCAGATCGCACACGGCAAACGTGAGCATGGCATGTCTGCATGACATGCCAATTGCGCTCGTGTGGGACATGGTGGGACGTCGTTTACGATCACCCCGCAATCTCCATGAACTGACACAGTAGTTTCACTAAGCCTGGGCAGACGTACCCCAAGATGACATTCGCTATCTGTATGATCACCTACACCCGCGGTTGGAACAATTCATCGCCGCTAGAGGTGATGCCACTTTCCGTTGGGACACCCTGTACAAACGAGTGCACGTCTTGACTCCATAACCTAATAGTGGTGTGTTCAGATATATCTCTTGCTGTATACCTACTTTTGGTTCATTCGGATAACTCCTTGTGGGTGGGGCAATATCATTGCAAAGCAGTGTATATTAATCTCGTTGGTTTTAAGACGTTTTAAGTACTCATCTGCCATCCAGCGTATATGTGGCGCCCTCGGTAGCAGCAAATCCTTGAAGGATATATTCATGATTTGTTAAATCTTTCAATTAACAAACCACGAATAGTTTCCTCACCATGTTTAAGTCAACGTTATTATATTATCTTAGGTCGTCAGCCAGGCAGGATAATAGAGCTGGCCCTGCATCAGCTACTTTAAAGCTCCTAATGTAGAGCTTTAGCTAACTTTGACTGACAGCGACGCTTCGCTATCTGGTAGCCAGCCGTATAGCGAACGGACACGATGCGCTACAGAGTTTCTACCTCCGGTATTATCTATCTCTATGTTACATAGGGGGTAGAAGCTTGCAGCTCTTTATGTCCTTTCAAAATAGCGGTGAATGCGGCCAGTTAATTATTAGCGGTGTTATTAAGAGGGCGGTAGTTGGTGCTTGCGCTTGTCATGAAATTTACTATATTTATCTAAACCAATGAAAAAAATATTAATTCTATCATTAATTAATTGCCAATGACGGTATAAGTATTTAAACAATCCTCATTAGTGATGTCTGCTAATCTAGATTGACCAAGGCTGGTGGCGACATCTGACGAAAATGATTCCTGCCGGAAGCGAAAATATGGTATAATAATAAGATGTTATGTAACTGTCGACGGTAAAGCAGCAGCTAATGTTACTCAGAAATAAGGTCATATATGACTTCTACTCTCATCCCGTAACAGTATGTATGTTTTATATTTGTTTTTAATTGTCTTATCTCGACAGCATGAGATTATTTTTACTTTCTTCTCAATTAATTACCGCTATTGAAGTTTAATTTCTTTGTTAAGTAAGAATTAAAGCTATTTTAAATTTATAAATAGCAATTTTATGTCATTTGGAAGAATGTTAATAACATTAAACAGAATGACATAAATTTTAAATTTATAAATTAAATAAACCTAAAATTCAAATAAAACAAATAATAAAGCTTTAAAGTAATTATTGTAAACGCGATAAAAAAAAAAAAAACGGAACTCTAAATTTTTTTCTGTTTCCTTAGGCAGCAAAATATATCGCTTTAAATGCTTGCTAGTTTATTATTATTATTATTATTATTATTATTATTATTATTATTATTCTCAAATTGCGTTAGTAAGACAACGATAACCTTGATGCTGATTCCTTGACGTGAGGGAATATTATTATTATTCTGAGAGAATAATTCCGAACTCAAGGACAAACACAAGACAAAACTCAAACACCCATAACTTCGGCGGGACTCGAACCGAGAGCGATAAGGCCTGCTTCCCTAGTTACATGAAAATATTATATTTTTTTATAGGGAGCTATTAGGTCGGTTTGTAAGAATAACACCAGGCAAATTAAGAAAACGCTTTTGCATCAAAGATCTAAAGAATAAGCTAGAAAAATAGAACGAAAGCATCAAAAAGGAGCTATCAAGAACGACTGTCGCGATTAGATTTAAAATTGAGTTATCAGAGCCAGATCTCGACCTTGACAGTAATCTAGAATTTCTTTAATTGACTGGTTTTTATTTACCGCACCACATTTCAAAAGAAGAGAGAAGTATCTAGACAGCGAAAGCGTTAATATTTTAAAGTGTAAATATTTGATTTTCTACGATATCTTATCGTAAATTAAAAAAAACAATTTACGAAATTCCTGTAACTAAATATATAAAGATATAACAATTATAAAAATATTAATTTTCTAAGATTATAAATAGTATCGGAGATAAACAAATTTTACGTTCGAGTTTCAATAAAATCTAAAACTTCATTTTTTTTAGCCTTCTTTAACAGTTGAAGTTATCAATGATCTTTGTTTTTATTAATTTACCTCAAAGAATTTTAGTGAAATTTTCAATAGATAGTGTTCATTTCTACTGTTTTCTTTGTAGTCTGGCTTTGTATCTTTGGAATGGAATAACACATCAAGCAGCACTTCAGATCATTTGTTTATATGACCTTTTTTTCTTGTTTTGCTGTGGGGAACCAGTCCACACAGTTTCCTCCCATTTAATCATGCTTTTTATTACTTCCTTTTATTTCAGTGAATATTTCAATTTTTTGTATGTATTATAGCAAAGTATTAAGTTGCGTATTTTTCAGTTTTTTAAATGTTTATATTAGGAAAATTTTTACTTGAGAACTTTTATCTGCAATATTTAATTTATACATTCCTTGATGGGTTTTATTTATTTTAGCCTAATTAATTCTTGCACTCTGAACTGTGGGAAGAAATTTATGCTTGTTATATGATGTCATGACGTTCAGAATATAATTAAAGCTGCTCTACTAAAACAGAATAATGGTTAATCATGAGAAAATTGGATTTATTCCAACTTAAGACCTTTTTCTAAAGTTGAGACCACAGCTGCAAAATACGACTCTATCTCTAATACTGAGCTAATGTTATGGCTCCTTTAAAAATTTTGATATTTAATCAAAAAGATAAAGAAGTGTAAGTTTTATAGAAATTGCTTTAGGGGAGATTTTTAATTTTTGCTAATTACGAGGCACAGTCAAGTAAACTACGAAACAAAGGATATTTCGCAGTAATTATTTAACGAATCCAAAAGTATTGCCCGCAATTGTTTAGGCATTTATCCCATTGTGACAGCAGTCGCAGAATGCCATGATCTTAGAAATCCTTTGGCTGCACGCCATTCTGCGACTAGTTTCACAATGGAGTAAATGCTTAAAAAATTGCGGACAATACTTTTGAGCGTCGTTAAAAAATTACTGTGAAATATCCTTTGCCTCGTTATTTATTGACCATATCTAATATGGAAATTTTTTTTTACAAATCTCTAGATTTGCGAGTATAAATAAAAACTTGTAAACATTCCAAGCTTAGCTATGAAGCAGAACTATATTTATATATTTATTAACAGGAAATTAATTCCCCCGAATAGGTAAGGCAAGTAGCGGACCTCGCGGTCATCTATTTTTACCCCTTTATTTGCACTTTTTACCCCCTCCCCAAGTTTTTTAATCAAAAAATTGATTTTTTCGAACGTAGTATGTAGAAAATTTAAAAAAGCTCGTATCTTTCCTTTCCCATCATTTCTGATGGAATGACATATCGCATGCCATTTGTTGCCATAGTTCTAACGGCCACCCTCGCAACTCCGACCCCACTGGAACAATTGGGCCTAAACTTCATAATAATATATATCTTGCCTAGAGGAATCTGGATACTGAATTTCACTCCTTTGCGTAACTAATTACCACATAGATCTTTTGTTCCCTCTGATTCCCACTCCCGTAATTCCGACCCCAGTGCATCAATCAAAACTAAATAGTGAAGGTGGATATGCTCAGAGTTAGCTACATTGCGAATTTCAACCTTCTACCTCAAAAAATGTTTAGAAATGATACATCATAGAAATTATGAAGGGGACGGACGGACATTTTTAAACCAATAAGTAGCTTCATTCTTCCGCTACTTAGGGCGTGTCTAAAAAGTCCGACCGGTCGCCAAAAGGTCACGTGGTACGATCGGCGATCGGTCGGCGGCCGTTTGCTTCCATGGACAGCGCGGTCGTGAGCATTCTGCTTCGAAATGGCGTCGTAGCAAGGTTCCTGATGGTTTAAGTTAGTACGATTTAAAATTGTCCTGCACTTTGACGTAAAACCTCCTCCATAGATTTGCACATATACTTACAGAAAAAGACAATATTATCTATCATATAATAAAATTGGGCATACATCTTAATAAAGTTATAATTTATTCTCTTGTTCCGAAAATATAATACGGAAAAACCCAATGAAACAAATTAACTTAAAAAATATTATATACGCATTTTTTTCCGTATTATATTTTCGGACAAGAGAATAAATTATAACTTTATTAATATTATCTATCTGTTCGAACGATGCCAGTTATCTCACCATAGCTTTGATATATACAGGGTGTTTCAAAAATACTTTTACAAACTTTTAAGGGAGGTAATAAGGGTGATTCTAAGAAAAAAGTTCATATGAACATGGGTCCGAATTTGAACGCTAACTGAGATCTGAACAGAAATAAAAATGCTGCCACCAAGATCAACTCGGGTTTTGTAAAGCTTAGGATAATGAATTTTGGAGGAATAATAGGGTACATAAAGTTGTGTACATCGATAAAATTTGATCGTATTTCAACAAGTAGTTTCCGAGTTACGCATTCAAAATCGTAACAGTGCTCACATGCGAGTACTAACAAGCACGTGTTACGATGTTGAGTGCGAACTCGGAAACTACTCTTTGGAATTCGATCAAATTTTAACGGTATACACAGTTTTACGTACTCTATTATTCCCCCAATTTTCATCGTCCTAGATGTTATAGAACCTGAGTTATTAACATGTTGATGTTGGTGACGGCATTTTTATTTCTGTTTATATCTCAGTTAGCGTTAAATGAACTTTTTTGATTAGAATCACCCATACTACCATCTATAAAAGTTTGTACAAATGTTTTTGAAACACCCTGTATAATCAGCGCATATCTTTCAATATCCTCGAAATTTCATTATCCTTAAAAGAAAATAAATACATAAGAAATTTATCATCAACATAAGAAATCTTGGGTCTTTTTTCGCATTGCATGATCTCGCCTCACGCTATATTTCTTATTTTTATTGTCATTCATTATTTATAAGAAATATTTCCATATCCTCGTGCTTCCCGCTTACAACTGAACCCAAAAAATTAAACATTACAAATATTGTCCCTGAGAAAACCCAAGGAATATAGGCACTAAAAGAACACCCCCACTCTGCAGCATCTGAATGACAAGTCGATTAATCTGGGCAGACATATCTCTTCTTTCGGAGTACCTCGGACCTAAAGAAAAAACTGTGAAGATTTAAAGCATTCCGAGCAAACTCGTTGTTCCTCTCAATGCTGCGCAAAACAGTGGATCGGCGGTGGAGGTCTGCGGAACCATGTTCTCTTTCAGTGGCCACCACGTCTCCCGACCCTCATTACATGTGATTTCTTTCCTTAGATGCCACCACCACCGACCGATCTGCCTGAATTGCCACATCAGATTGCTGCAGTCATACTTCTCAATCAGTGCAGATGCTGGCGGAGTGCGAGAGTAAATGGACTACCGAAGAATATGTACAAGTGTCATTAGCGATCGTAAATCGGACATTCGTAACATAACTTGCATAAACTTACGTAGTTCTTCTTTCATCCACTGTAACGTTTGTCCTCATAGCGCATCGCTACGAGAAATAAAAAAAAATAAAAAAAAATAAAAAAAAGGAGTTGAAAATGAGATATTCTTTTGTGCACAACCTGTATTACTAGGCTATTAGTCAATCACTCAATTATAATGTATAGTTCCCTTAATATAATTGATAGTAAAGACTACCTTGAAATATTATCTTAAAAGGCTTCGTAAAGGCTCCTCGTATCTCCAAAATATTCCAATCATTATTTTGCCACTTTCTGAAAATTGCATATAAAAGCAAATAATAAATAATAGTATAATCAATAATTAATTTCACATTCTATGCAATCATTGAACTTATTTATATGAATACGTATTTAAAATAATTTTTTTTTATATAGGAATTATAGTCAGTTGCTGTAATTTAAACACATGGCTTCTTCTCAATTTTCTTTGGAAGGAAAAGTTGCTATTATCACTGGTAAGAAAATAAATTATCTCACATTTAAACATTAATTTCTAAATCTCTTAGTTAAGAGGCAATATTTCTAAACAGTATTGAAATTAAAATTTAAACTTTTTGAGAGAAAATTTAAAAAATGTTCCTGGACTAATACCATTAAAATTCCCCAATGAATCTAGTTATTTCAGGTGATTTCTTGAATTCTCGCCATAATACACTGAGTTAGCAAAACTCATGGGATAGCAAGCACATTGATTGATGGGCATGGCTTCACAGGGGTAACGGATTCTGGGAATGGACCATTAGACGTTGTGGGAAGAGCTTGGATAAGTGATTAATCAGAAATGGCACGTCGTCACGAGTTGACGTCTTTTGAACGGGGTATGATAGTAGGTGCCCGACGCATGGGATATTCCATTTCGACAGTGGTGCAGGAATTTGGCTTTCCCCGCTCAACTGTCTCCAGGGTGTATCGGGAATGGCTGGATGAAGGCAGCACAGTCCACAACAGGCACCATACCGGGCGTCCAGCTGCCCTGAATGATCGTGACCGGCGACACCTGGGACGAATGATTCAGAGAGACAGGAGCGCAACAGTGCAGCAAATCACAGACCAGTTCAATACTGGCCGCACTAGAAACGTCTCTCGGTGGACAATCCGTCGGAATCTGCATGCCCTCGAGTTTGGCAGCCGTCGCCCTACACGGGTGCCAATGCTTACCCAGAGTCATCGGACACTCCGGCGTGCATTTGCCACCAACCATCTTGGCTGGACTCTGCAACAGTGGCGTAACGTCATATGGTCAGATGAGTCACGATATCAACTGTACCACGCTGATGGGAGGCACCGTGTGTGGCGCAGGCCTCACAAAACGATGGATTCCGCATGCCAACAGGTGGTGGTGCAGGGTGGTGGGGCGTCAGTGATGGTCTGGGGTGCATTTTCCTGGTTTGGAATGGGCCCTCTGGTTATCCTGGACCAAACGTTGAATGGTCCACGGTATCGTCAACTCATCGGAGACCTTCTGCGCCCGTTTTTGACATTTCAACACCCTGACGACGTAGCAGTCTTTCAAGATGACAATGCTCCACTATATCGCTCCAATGTCGTCCGCGAATGGTTCGAGGAGCATGCAGGAGAGGTCCAACGACTGAGCTGGCCAGCCCGGAGCCCTGACATGAATCCCATCGAGCATATCTGGGATGCTGTTGAAGTCAGGCTCCGGGCACTGGATCATCCGCCCACGAACGGGCAGCAACTATCTTCGGCTCTGCAGACTATCTGGTGTCAACTGCCTCCAGAAGTGTACCAGGGACTTGCAGACTCACTACCACGCCGTATTGCTGCGCTCCACAGGGCTAGAGGTGGCCCTACCAGATATTAAGTAACTATCCCATGAGTTTTGCTAACTCAGTGTACAATCTAAATAATATATAATTTTTAGCCATTTTATATCTGACTTGATTCTTAACTTATTCAATCTTTTATCTTATATGAAATTAGTAGAGACTTGGACAATAAAGGGAGAATAGAGTTTCCGACTAGTTTCGCCATTTATTCTCGGCTTTATCAAGGATATAAACTACATTATCGACAATCGAACAGCGCAGGGAAAACGAAACGAGCGGTCCGAAAGCAACGCTTTCACTGCCATACTTATCCAGGATGTAACTCACCAGGGGAAGTACGCTGAACTAGGCAAGAAGCCAGATGAAACCTAGTTAAATCATAGAGTTGATTGTTGATTGACGAGGGGCGCGAGGAGCTATGAG
The DNA here is from genome assembly GCA_023313115.1 of Rhysida immarginata. NCBI lineage: Eukaryota > Metazoa > Arthropoda > Chilopoda > Scolopendromorpha > Scolopendridae > Rhysida > Rhysida immarginata. Next base: position 142,552 of record JAHWFO010005664.1, on the reverse strand, counting down.
ATCCAGTATTCGGGAAAGATGGCCTTTTGGATGTCGTCGAAATTGATGTCCAGGACATGTCGAGGACTGCGATGCCTGAGGAAACTTCTAAAGGTGAGTGGATGCTCCAGAATATCTGCAACTAGAGGATTTGGATGGTCCTTAATTTTCAGAAGCAACTTCTTCAGCGACTCAGTTGGAGGTATGTGGAAATCTTCAGCAATAAAAATAATTGTTGCGACTCTCCTGTCAAGTTAGGCGATAGTCCGTAGGTTAACGTTTTGGAAGGTTTGGAGATCCAAATGGATTTGCATATTGCAGCCCAGGCAGGCATACCATAAAGAAGAACAGTTCGTTTATAACTATCTTATAAAGCAAAAGTTTGCTACACATTCCAAGGACACTGTTTCGCCCCAAAAAAGCAACTAGACTGAACTTTGGCTTCTTAGCTTAATTTATCGCATAGGAGAAGTGATCATCCCAATTTAGCCTAGCATCTATCACCGCTTCAAGGTATTTGTAATTTTTTACCCATTCGAGCTCTTTACCAGAAAGGGAGAGTGCACTCGAGGATTTCGAAGTTTCTTCGTAATGAACATCACCTTGCACTTGTCAACGTATAGGCCGAGTCTCTACTTTGCAAACCATTTCTCGCACAGATGTAAGGCCTTTTGTGACCGTGATATGACGTGAGCGGGATTGCAGTAATCATGATGGCTGCGTCGTCAGCGAACAGATATAGCTTGCACTTACAAAGAGAGGTCGCGAAGTGATACCCGCCGATTCTGATGAAACTTCCTGATTTTGATTTTTATATACCCTCCCTGAATATAATGATACCCCCTTTTACCCATAGACGGCCAACCAGTTTCGAGATATTTGAGGTTAAAGTTCATCAATTTTATAAGTATAGTTGATTTAACGTAAATAAACAAGAACTTCCGTAGCATAGTGGATAAGGCAGTTGATTACGACGTCGTCGGTCCGTGTTCGATGCTCGTTGGAAATTTTTTTTCTCTCCAATTTAACATCGTATTTTTAAATAGCATTTAACATTATTAATTCTGTCCATAAACTACCCAAATTAAAGTTTTAAATAATTAATTAATTGTTACATTTTTCATATATAGCGTCAATAGATGGAGTCGTTTATGTTTTTCGATTTTGATGACGTTATTAGTAAATAATCCGCCGCTAATTCTGTTTTTAATTGTTTATGTATATCATACTAGCTGAAATACCCGGCGTCACTCGGAAAAAAAATAGTTTTTTCATATTTATGTATACAGGGTGGTGTACAAACTTGGGGGGGGGTGTGTGAGAAAAATACAGTTTTACCATATTTATATATACAGGGTGGTGTACAAACAATAAATTCATGTTGCTTAGAGGGATCAAATCTAAGCAACATTTCTCTCTTTCGTTTTTTTCTCCGGGTATTGTTTTTGAGATAAAAAATGTTGGACGAACCGTTGACAAAATATGCCATTCAACTCGTAATTTTGGAATACGTCGAAATCATGGTCAATCATGTAATAAAAAGAACAAAAAACACATTGCATACAGTACAATAATGTGACCTGTTTTTTATGAAACATGCAAATGTTTTACAATAATAAGTGTACAAATTGACTCCCTGTGGCATGAATGGATGCTTCACAACGTCGCCGCATGAACTGACGTAAAAAGTTCAAAAGATCCTGGTTCTTCATGAATCTGGTCCGCAACTATGGCGATTCTGACTACCAGCTCTTCATCGGATCCCACTGGTGTCTCGTATATCAATGTCTGTAAGTATTCCCACAGAATCCAAACAACTGTTTCCTGCAGATAGGATTTCAACATTTTTTATCTCAAAAATAATGACCCAGAGAAAAAAATGAAAGAGGTAAATGTTGCTTAGAGGTAAATGATCCTCTCTATCACCCCAAGTTGGTACACGTTATACGAGAACACACTATATACAGAGTCCGCCAAAAATGTATACACACTTCAGCAAAAGAAAAAAACTATATAAAAGTTGTAACACTAAATTCAAACAGGCATCAAGCGATGAATATAATGAATATAAGTCCACTTTTTGACTTCTACAATTAAGACAGCTGTTCAAAGTGATTATCATCAGCGTTGAGATATTTTTGAATTCGGCGAACAGTTGCTCCTACCCATTTCCTAGCAAACTTTTATCAGTGATCTCTTATGTCTAGATGGCAATTGTGGTCTTCTTTTATCGGGATCGTCTTCATTCAATACATGTAATCTATATATATATCTATCTATATATATAAAGAAGGATGTTTGTGGGTCTGTGCGTCTGTGGGTCTGTGGGTGGGTCTGTGGTTCTGTGTGTACGTTTTTTATACAAATCTACAGTTTTATTCCGATCTTGATGAAATTTCGCATACATGACCTTCAAAGCATGAGGAAGGTCACTGTCTACTTCAGATTTCGAAAAAATAATAATTATTGATAAAAAATTGATATTCATGGTTATGGCAGGGCATATTAATGAGAAATATCGCATGACCAACAATGCAAGACAAAGTTTTTGCAACAATGGTATCAACACGCAATTCACAAACACTCTGCACGGACCAACAATATATATCTCATGACCAACAATGCAAATAAAAGTTTGTGCAACAATAGGTATCAACAATGGTTTCAACACGCAATTCACCAATAACAATGAGCTCAAAATGATGATGCAATGATAAAGCAATCCTTTCCAAGAATTATAACAATGAACATAAAATGATGATGCAATATGGATAAGTTTCAATTTGTAACAATGCATAGAATTCCTGTTATTCAGGTTTTTCTTAGAAAAGAGAGTTCTTAGTACTTAACAATTTCTTGAAAATCTTTAAAAATGATCAGTAGCTGGAGATAATGAAGAGTTAGCAGACTATTGAGAAAGAGTGGAAAGACGACAGAGAAAGCAAACCTTTAGCTCCGTGCTGTATTGAGCAAATGGGAAGCAAGTAAATAGAAGAATTGGCGACCGCTAGACTACCCAAAGTGATGAAAGGCCAAATTTTGCTTCAACACAGCGAGAGAAGAGTGGAAATTGCAACAACATCAAGTGTAGATCTGAAGTAAGATTATCTGAGTAAGAAATTATTGGAGCAGTCCATCCATTTTGAGCTTTTAAAAAGATTTTTTTCGAATTTTCATTAAGAATTTTTACTGTATTAATTCTAAGCATTTTCATGTGTTTATTTTTAAGATATTGCAAAATTTATTTTAATTTTTGAGATTGTTCTGTTTACATCCCAAGTGTAATAATCCCGGGCAACGCCGGGTACTTCTTCTAGTATATATATATAGAAGGATGTTTGTGGGTCTGTGGGTCTGTTTGTCTGTATGTTTTTTATACAAATCTACAGTTTTATTCCGATCTTGATAAAATTTCGCATACATGACTTTCAAACCATGAGGAAGGTCACTGTCTACCTCAGATTTCGGAAAAAAAATAAATATCGATAAAAAATCGATATTCATGGTTATGGCAAGGCATATTAATGAGAAATATCTCATGACCAGCAATGCAAGGCAAAGTTGGTACAACAATAGGTATCAACAATGGTATCAGCACGCAATTCACAAACACACTGCATGAACCAACAATATATATCTCATGACTAACAATGATAGGAAAAGTTTGTGCAAGTGTAATTATCCCGGGCAACGCCGGGTACCTCTTCTAGTAATTAATATTGGGGTGTACGCTTTCGATTTTGCTGTTACGGAAAATATTACAGATGATATCTAATAAAGTGTGTATACATTCTTTTGGTGGACTCCGTAGAAAATAAAAGATATATTGTATTTCCGCGCGAAAGAATTGCATCATTGTTGATGCTGCTTCACGGAACAATAGCAAAAATCTTCATTAACAAAGCAAACGTCACAATTTTTTAAGGCTGGCAAAAATCCCATTCAGCTCAAGATAAATTGAATTTTAAAATAAACTACAATGGAAAAGAAGAAAGAAAAAATAAAATCCTTTCTTAGCGAGCACCTAGAAGCCAAGAGAGATATTTTTGTAAAATTTCAAGTTTGTAGGCTTCGTAATTATGGAGATTTCGTGATGAATGAATGAATGAGTGAGTGTATACATTTTTCGCTCTTTCTTTTATATAATAGTATAGATTAATAAAAAATAATCGTGTAAATTTTAACAAAAATAATTAAATAAACATTAATAAATAATTATCTTTCTATAGCATTTTCAAGATCATAATTTATAACGAAAATATTTTAATTTATAACGAAAAGCTCTTGTTTATTTATGTTAAATCAACTATACTTATGCAATTGATGAACTTTAACCCCAAATATCTCGAAATCGGTTGGCCGTCTACGGGTAAAAGGTGGTATCACTATATTCAGGGAGGCTTGCTCTACAACCCTATCAAGTTTCATCAAAATCGGCGGGTATCACTTCGCGACCTCTCCTTGTTAGTAAAAGTTAGGAAGTCGTGGATGAAAAAGTTGAACAGTGCAGGGCCCAGGATAGAGTTGAACACTAGCATTGATGTCACAAGGGTTTGGACATGGAGCAGCCAACCTTGACACGAAATATCCTGTTAGACAAAAAGGAACTAATCAAGGTAATCCGAAAGGCCACAAGTAATCACCTTGTATATGATGCCGTTGTGTCAAACCTGAACAAAAATTTCACGGACATCCAAAAAGACAAGACCATCGTACTTAGCACAGTTAAGAGGAGTGTTTAGATCTGCAACAAGCCTCCAGATCTAAAGTTGGCAGGAGTGACCTGGGCGAAAGCCAAATGCTCATCACGAACGAGATTGTTTGCTACACAGAATTCGTTAAACCTCCTCAGAATGATGCGTTCAAAGACTTTTGATAGCATAGGTAGCAAGCTTATAGGCCTATAGCTGACAGCAAGGGCAGTGTTTAGACCAGGCTTTGGTATGGTAACTAGAACGGGCTCTTTCCACTGGTCGGGGAAGTAACCAAGTTTCCAGCAGTCATTCATGGCTTTGGTAGTGATCTAGGCAATATTAGGAGGTAAATTCTTGAGAGCACTGATAGTGATGGAATCAATACCTGCAGCTTTCTTGGTTTTAAGTCGCTTGATGACGTCGGAGATTTCTTGGGCATAATGACTTCCTCAGGGGTAGGAACACGATGAATGCACCAGTAAGCGATACATCCATCGTTAACCAGCTGAGTGTTTTGGAGGCTGTCCAAATCTGTCTCACCAGACGTGGTAAATTGATTTTTCAGGGAATCAGCGATCAGTTGAGCTTTTTCCTCGTCACTGGTGACAACGTTGCCATTGCCTGTAAGCAGTGGCCGCAATTGGATGAGTCTGTTATCCTTAAAGGTCCTCACAGTACCCCAGAGTGAGTTGTCCTGGACAGACAAAGACTTCAGTTTTTCGCTCCACCTTTGTGTTCGTTGAACTTTAACCTCTTCCTGGACCTTGCGAGAAAGCCTGTTGTACTTAGTCTTGAAAAAGGGTAGTCGCTTACGTTGCCATAGTCTCCTATATGAATTCCTATCAAGAATGAGACGCTTGATATAAGGAGGGAAGTCGAGGTGTTCGGGACGCTTTCGATCAGCAGTGGAGGTACTGGAAGTAGTAGCATCCTTGATAACACGAGTGATTGCTCTGATATTTGTGTTGATGTCCTCGTTGTCGATAACCTCCTTGTATGGAATGTTATTTTCTCGAAGAATATCCTTAAAGAGCTTCCAGTCCTGTTTGGTGCGAAGCCCTGTCTTCACATCAATGTTTAAGCCCTGGAAGATAAGCATGACTGGTCGGTGATCAGAGGTTAAGTTGTCTACCGTAAATATATTATAGGGCTTGAAAAAACCTTTAAGAACTGCTATGACCAGCACGTCGCTGACAAGAGAGTGGTCACAGTAGTACGTGTCTCAAGGGGGCTAGCAACGAAGGTGTCACCCTCGTTTAAGGTGTATCCATATAAAATATTTCCATTTTGATTGGAGCATTTTGAGTTCCAAGCTTTGTGCCTGGCATTCAAGTCACCTGTCACTATTACTATCATGGGCCCGGAAAAAAGCTCATAAAGCTCGCACGGACCAGGCTTGTGTTTAGGCGAGATATATAATGAGATGAGCTTGTGTTTTAAAGTGGCAGTTTTTACTTTCCTATTTAATGAAATGACATCCCTTTAAAGATTTAGTCAGTGAACTTAGCTTTAAGACCCAGAAACATATTGCATGCTCTATAATCCTGTAGCGTTGCTGACGAAAACAAAATTTTGTTTGTCAAATAAATTGACCAAACCTTTTAGTCTTGGTGAAATTAAGATATTTCTTCTTACTGATTTTATAAATAATTAGATATAGCTTACACCGATGTTAGCTTAAGATTTACGTACTATGGATTGTATAATAATTATTAACTGTTAGGAGGTTTTTCGGGCGATTTAGTTTCCGTTAATTTGACTGTTTAAGATTCGGATAAATTTTCGGAATTTAGTCTTTCAAATAATAAATCAGAAGATCTTCAGTGAGGGTTTTATTGTACGCCAGCCTCAGCTGTTCAAATTAATGATGAAAATTTGAACAGCTAGGGTTTTAAATGTTAAGGAGACATTTTATGTAGATTAAAAACTAGAAATAAGAGATAATATTATTTAAGTTTTAGCAATATGCAAGATTAATTCTATAAAGTGTTTACACTGAGTGGCCTGTTTATTAGGAACACACCCTAATACTCTTTTGCGCCACCCCTAGCATGTATAACAGTGCGAATTCGCCGTGGCATGCATTCAGTTAGCCGCTGGAACCATTGTTCCGTGATATTTGTCCTTGCGGATGCAACAACTGCTCCCAGTTGATGCTTATTGGATGGTGGTGAATCCATGCCTCTAATAACTTATTCCAGCTCATCCCAAAGATGTACGACTGGGTTCAAATCCGGGAACTTTGGTGGCCAGAGGAGTAAGTTGAATTCATTATCGTGCTCCTGGAACCATTCCATGATGATACAGCCTTGTGATTCGGAGCATTGTCCTGCTGGAAGTATCCTTCCTATGGGGGATGAACGTGGTCGGTAACAATGTTCAGGTAGCCCTGACCATTAAGGCGTTGTTCTACAGGTATCAGCGGTCCAAGAGTATGCCAGGAAACATTCCCCAGACAATTACAAAGCCTCCACCTGCCTTAACAGTGGAAAGTAGGCAGGAAGGGTTAATCGATTTGTGCTGTTGTCTCCAAATTCTGCGTCGGCCATCTGCATGTTGCAATAGGAGACGGGATTCATCCGATCAGCAGACTTTCTTCCAGTCGTCGACGGTCCAGTGTTGGTGATCACGGGGAAATTGGCGACGTTTTTTGGACGAATCTTTAGACTCAGTTCAGCTTCGACCTACTTCGTTGCTCGTTCACCGAATGCTTGCCCTAGGAGTCTACCATGACGACACATTTACATTAGGATCTACTACTGACTGTTTCCTTGCTTCAATGGTCCTCTTGTGGGACAACTGATTTCTGCAAGAAAGATTCAAGCTGTAGAAATCTGGCTCCCGTTTCCAGAGAACATGGTCTCGTTCCACTAGACGTTGTTTGTTATCAGACTTTGCCCTGTTTTGTTAATTTCCTATCTACTCATTGGCATTTAGTAAATAGAACGTTAATTCTGAATAACTAGACCGCTTACCCGTAACGTGATGGGTTATACTTAATTGTGTGGAGGCCTTCTCTCTCGGTGGTTACGACTCTACGGAATTGGAACTTAACCAAGGTAAGTAGAGTATAAGGTATGCTCGATCATTACCTAAGGGGCTCTGGCTGACGTCATCGATGTATTTATTTGATGACAATATATTTATATGCTCTTGTACGTATAAAGTACAACAAGTCAAAAAATGTGAATGAAAAAGTGCATGAAATTAGGGAAAACCATAACAGAAATAAACAGATAAAATTCGATAGATTATAAATGACGACACTTGGAATGCTAGCGGGCTTTGCAAGTGAAACAGAGGATCCCCTTTCCATGCGAGTTTGGAGGGAACCCTTTATCGTAAGTTGACCACCACCTGCAGGGAAGAGGGAGGTACCCAAAGTATCCAGGATGAGGTATTCGCCTCGTGCAAGCTGCAAGACCGCCAAATGACGAGAGAATTGCGAAACTACATTCGGAGTTGCATCTGCTCTCAACTATCAGTGCTCTCTGTGCACATGAATGGTTGTTTAGGTTGGAGTTTTTTTTTATCAGCTATGGATTTGAATGTACAGGGGCAGGCCGTGGCCTGTTGGACTTCCACTGTCCAGACCATTTCTGGAAGTTAAGCTACATCAAGCACGGCTAGTCACTGGATGGGTGACCATCAGTGACATAGGATCTTCACCCCCCCCCCCCTGGCTGCTGCGGCCATCATACAGATCGTGTTTCAGATATTCCCTTATAGAGTATGCGGCAAAATAAACAGTACTGAAATTATGAAACGTTTATTATTTATTATTTATGTTATTTATTTTACATTATATAGCGTTGCAAGCATTATTCACGACGACGTTCCCGATGAAACAGATGTTCAAGATGCCCTCCGTTCAGTTTCAAGCAGTATTCGTAGCGTTCGCGAAGGTTCACAAACATGTCTGTGAACCCAGGTTGTTGCATGGCACGAAAAAACCTGGAATTTTAATCCGCAATTTCGGAATGTCAGACGGTGGATCGGTACGGAAAACGGCCTCCTTCAGCATTCCCCATATGTACGCATCAGGTGGTGTTAGGTGTGGTGAGTGCGATGGGTATGGGAAATCAGTGCCACGCGAAATAAGGTGAACATCAAAATGATTGCGCAGCATTCGAAGAGACTACCCAGCCGTGTGACAGATTGCCCCGTCCTGTTGAAACCATTGTTGATTACGTGGTACACCACTCGGTACGTTCGACAATCGACAATCGAACAGCGCAGGGAAAAACGAAACGAGCGGTCCGAAAGCAACGCTTTCACTGCCATACTCATCCAGGAAATAACCAGGGGAAGTACACTGAACTAGGCAAGAAGCCAGATGAGACCTAGTTAAGTCATCCAGTGGATAAGATTGGGTCCTTTCCTATAAGGACGAATAAGTTGATTGTTGATTGACGAGGGGCACGAGGAGCTATGAGATCCAGTAGTCGGGAACGATGGCCTTTTGGATGTCGTCGAAATTGATAACATGACGTGTCGAGGCCTGCGATGCCTGAGGAAACTTCTAAACGTGAGTGGATGCTCCAGAATATCTGCAACCAGAGGATTGGGATGGTCCTTAATCTTCGGAAGAAACTTCTTCAGTGACTCCTGTACATAGCTACCAATGGGAGATATCTCAAAATCGTCGGAAATAAAAGTATTTGTTGCAACTCTTCTGTCAAGTTGGGCAAATGTCCTCAAAGTAACGTTTTGGAAAGTTTGGAGGTCCTTCCATCTGGACTTACATATTGTAGCCCAGGCAGGCATACCATAAAGGAAGATGGTTCGGATTACCTTCCTGTACAGCAATAGTTTGAAGTCTAATCCAAGCGCGCTGTTTCGCCCCAGAAGAGCTACCAGACTGAACTTTGCCTTCTTTGCCTTGTTGATGGCGTAGGAGACATGGTCGCCCCAATTTAGCTTGGCATCTATTACCACTCCGAGGTATTTGTAATGTTTTACCCATTCGAGCTCTCTACCAGAAAGGAAGAGAGGACTCGGGGGTTTCCGAAGTTTCTTTGTAATGAACATTGCCTTGCATTTGTCAACATTTAGATTCAGTCTCCACTTAGCAAACCATTTCTCGCACTGATGTAAGGCATTCTGCAATCGAGATATGACATGAGCGGGAACGCGAGCAGTGGTCATGATGGACGCGTCGTCAGCGAACAGATACAGCTTGCATTTTGTAAATGTTGGGAAGTCATGGATGAAAAAGTTGAAGAGTGCAGGGCCAAGAACAGAACCCTAGGGAACACCAGCTTTGACGTCACACGGGTTTGACATGGAGCAGCCAACCTTAACACGAAATAGCCTGTTCGACAGAAAGGATCTAATCAAGGCAATAAGATCGTCCGGAAATCTACAAGTAATCATTTTGTGTATTAGGCCTTCGTGCCAAACCTGATCAAAAGCTTTTCGGACATCCATAAATACAAGACCACCATATTTAGCGCAGTTAAGAGGAGTGTTTAAATCTGCAACAAGCCTCCAGATCTGGAGTTGGCAGGAGTGACCTGCTCGAAAGCCGAATTGCTCTTCACGAACAAGATTGTTAGCCACACAGAAGTCGTTAAATCTCTTAAGAATGGCGCGTTCAAACACTTTTGATAGCATAGGTAACAAGCTTATAGGCCTATAGCTGACAGGGAGAGCAGGGTTTAGACTAGGCTTCGGTATGGTAACGATAACAGACTCATTCCACTTGACAGGAAAGTAACCATGTCTCCAGCAGTCATTCATGGCCCTGGTAATAGTCGCAACAACATTCGGAGGTAAGTTCTTTAGAGTGCTATTACTGATGGAATCGATACCTGCTGCTTTCCTGCTTTTAAGATGCTTGATGACATCGGAGATTTTGTGAACACCAATAGTGTCCTCACAGGTAGAAATACGATGAGTGAGCTCGTATGCGATGCATCCATCGTTGACAAGACGAATATTTGGGAAATTATCCGGGTTGTCCTCACCAGGAGTGGTAAATTGTTTAACCAGGGATTCGGCGATCAGTTGAGCTTTATCTTGATCACCCGTGACAGCATTGCCATTTGCGGTAAGCAGCGGCGGTAAGTTGATGGGTCTGTTTCCTTTTAGAGCCCTTACAGTACCCCAGAGCGAGTTGTCCTGGACTGACAGGGACTTTAGCTTTTCGCACCATCTTTGATTACGTAAAGATTTAACCTCCTCCTTGACCTTGCGAGCTAGCCTGTTGTATTTCGTCTTGAAGAAGGGAAGTCGTTTACGCTGCCATAACCTTCTGTAAGAATTTCTTTCAAGTATGAGACGCCTGATGTAAGTAGGGAGGTCGAGATGTTCAGGACGCTTTCGATCAGTAGTGAACTACTGGAAGCTGTAGCATCATTGATAACACGAGTAATAGAACTGATATTTGCATTAATATCCTCGTTGTCAATAACCTCCTTATATGAAATGCTGTTTTCTCTAAGGATATCCCTGAAGAGTTTCCAGTCTTGTTTGGAGCGAAGCCCAATCCTAACATCGATGTTCAACCCCTCAAAGATAAGCATCACTGGGCGGTGGTCAGAGGATAAGTCGTCGACTGTGAGAATATTATAGGGCTTAAAGAATCCTTTAAGAACTACAACGTCCAGCACGTCGCTGACAGGAGAATGGTCGCAGTAATACGTGTCATCAAGGGGTCCAGCAACAAAGGTGTCAATCTCGTTTAGAGTATATCCATAGAGGATATTGCCATTTTGGTTGGAGCATTTGGAATTCCATGCAGGGTGCTTAGCATTAAAGTCTCCCGCCATAACCACTAGAACGGGCCCAGAGAGCAGCTCATCAAGCTCGTACGGTCCAAGCTTGTGCCTAGGAGAATTATACAGAGAGGTGAATTTAATTTCACCTGCGTCGGCGTCATTTATTATCACGGAAACAGCTTCCATTCCTACATAATTTGGAGTGACAGTCTCACGATGATCAATGCCATCTTTGACAATGATAGCTGCTCCACCAAATGCTTGACTGGCGTTGTTACCCAGAGGTCGATCCTTTCGATAAACATGTAACCCGGCAAGTTAAAAGCTTGAGTTGATTTCAGGTGCGTCTCACACACGAAAGCTATGTCAATATTCCAATTAATGATGAAATTGTAATATTCGATGCGCTTCGGATAGATTCCCCTGGCGTTCCATATATTACAACGAAGCTTTCCGTGGGTAATTGTTCTGTAGTGGTGTCTGTCCATGGTCAGTTCTTGATTTCGTGGGACGCAACCTGTGGCAGTACGTTGCCACTTTCCTTACAGAGGTTAAGAAGGTTACCCAGACTCCTATAAATGCTACGCATCTGAATGAGAAGAGGTAGATGCGACTGAAGCATAGGTTCTGCCATCAACTACTTTAGTGCTTTTGATCCTTTTGACTTGGGGATATTTCGGACAATTGGTGTAACTTGAAGTATGCTGACCATCACAACGAATACATTTAGGGGGGTCTTTACCCTTTACATTTGTACAGTCCCTCGACTGATGGTCACCTGCGCACTTGTTACATCTAGGCGATTCGGTGCAACCTTGGGAGACGTGGCCAAAACGTAAACAGTTGTAACATTGTAAGGGCCTTTTGTTGCCTCTAAATAATTCAACAATAACAGCAAGGGGACCGACACGCTTTAAACTCAAAAATGACTTATTGTGCTCAATGTTTTGGAGTAGAACTAATACCAGTGGCATTTCAACGGAACCGTTAGCTTTTTTCAGCCTGATTGCCTTTTCAGGATAATAATTTGCCTTCCTGAGGTCTTCACAAAAGTCTTCCAGGTCATACGTTGTGTCAACATTTCGGACAACATATTTCAGCAGCTTTTCTGATTTGAGCTGATGATGCTGGATTTTTAGCACATCGTTACTCTTTACTCCAGATACTAGAATTTTGTGCGTATCCTCATCAAGACACTTAATTTTAATGGTGTCCTTACGACCAGTGTGGCAGATGATTTTATCTAAAGACACATGTTTTGTGATTTCCTCTAGAATTTCCTTGATTGGTTTTCCGTGATGACGAATAATAATCGGAGGAATGTAAATTACTCCCTTTCCATGGGTGACATTGCTTTCGGAATAACCACGCTTAGCTTTGTTACCTCGTAGGGCTACAGAGACACCATTTTTTATATCGACAGTGGACTGAATGTTGTCTACCCTAACACCACCTTTGTTTCTTTTATTCTGCGCAATACGCCAGTTACCTCCATCACTTTCAGCAGAATCATTTTCGTGCCTTCTTTTGACGCTAGTTCGTAGTGAGGAGTTTCCTTCGTTGACGGCTTCTAGGCAGGTAGAAACATTTTCATTATTAAGTATTGGATCAGGATTTACCACTATCATGGGCGAATCAGAAGTAACCGGAGAGCCCATAAACTCCTTGATAATATTGCCAAGGTTAGCAAAGCCTCTCTAAACTAGCACTCTGAATATCACTTTTTAAACTATCAATTTTACTACCAAGTTCCTTAGACAGCGCTTCCACCCTTGATTCTAACTCTAGATATTTCTTGTTCAGTTCAGTACGTAATGCCTCAAGTTGTCCGTTAATAATAATATCAAATGCCAGAAATCTCGGATCCTTACACGCATCTTTGTAGGCCAGTTCACAAGGTAACACTTTACCATCAGCATACTTAACAGTGCATGAAGGAGATTTTGACGCAGCGCCTGGTGTCATCATGAAGCAGGTGTGGTGCTGGGTTTTGCCGTCCTTAGAATGACGCACCTACTCAAAACGACTCAGTTTAAATGACTTAAAAAAGTCCTACCTTTTTAGTCCTCTTGGAAAATCCACCGATGCACTGAAAGTCGTCCAGACTGCAATAGGTACGTCGTCGTCCGTCGAGTGGTAGAATCGTCGTGCAGTAACAGCGTTTCAACGCATGACACACATATTTGACACATGCGCATTTCAGTACTCTTTATTTTGCCGCATACGGTATTTGCTTTTAATTAGCTCATTACCCATGCAATTATGCGCTGCCAATGAACGCGCCCCACGTCTACTCGCGCGCTCTTGGACTGCTCCACTATCTTCCATGGCCTCACAGGAGGCTTAGGCTGAATTCACACTTCGACGGATTCCACGACGAAAAGCATCGACGGCAGAGGCTTGCGGTCAAAGGAGCGCAAATATCGGGCGGAAAAAGATAGTACCCAGCTGGAGTTGTATTTCATCCTGTTTTCTACCTTTTATCTGCGTTCCTTTCACCGCAATTCCTTGCCATATATGCCTTCTATCGCGGAATCCGTTATAGTGTGAATCCAGCCTTATTCCTTTGCTCACTTGAATCTACCTGTTATGCTTTTACCTGCTGGCTCTGTCTGTTGACCTAACACCCTACTTTTCCTATTACTTTGGCCGTTTTTCCACTTAATCCCTCTTGTTATGTCATCAGATGGAATTCTACTTACTAGCTCCATCTGCTGACAAGACACACGCCCTGTCAACTTAGAGTATATTAGATTCATGTTTACTCAACTTAACTTAGAGTCAGTCCCAATTTAAACTCAATAATGTCTTACGGGACGACTTGTTTATTTTCCAGGAGAATAAGATGTAGCTCAGTTATATTCCAGTATCTTTCTATGTATATAAAGAAGGATGTTTGTGGGTTTGTTTGTTTGTTTGATTGTGGGTTTGTTTGTTTGTTTCTTGTGCAAATCTACAGTTTTATTCCGATCTTGATGAAATTTTGCATACTTGACCTTCAAATTTTGTCTACTTCAGATTTCGAAAAAATAATAATTATTGATAAAAAAAATCGATATTCATGGTTATGGCAGGGCATATTAATGAGAACTATCTCATGACCAACAATCCAAGGCAAAGGTTTGTGCAACAATGCTTAACAATGGTATCAACACGCAATTCACAAACACTCTGCATGGACCAACAATATATATCTCGTGACCAACAATGTAAGGAAAAGTTTGTGCAACAATAGGTAACAACAATGGTGTCAACACGCAATGCACCAACGCTATGCAAGGATCAATAGTATATATCTCATGACCAACAATGGAAGGCAAAGTTGAATTTGTAACAATGCATAGAATTCCTGTTATTCAGGCTTTTCTTAGAAAAGAGAGTTCTTAGTACTTAACAATTTCTTGAAAATCTTTAAAAATGATCAGTGACTGGAGATAATGGAGAGTTAGCAGACTATTGAGAAAGAGTGGAAAGACGAAAGAGGAAGCGATCCTTTAGCTCCGTGCTGTATTGAGCAAATGGTAATTAGAAGAATCGGCGACCGCTAGACTACATAAAGAGATGAATGGCCAAGTTTTTGCTTCAAGACTTCGAGAAAAGAAAGGGAATTGCAACAACATCAAGTGTATATTTAAAGTAAGATTACGTCAGTAAGAAATTATTTAGACCAGCACTGGCATCTTTGGAGAGGTCCATCTGATGCGAGCCTTTAAAAAAAAATTTTTCGAATTTTCATTAAGAATTTTTATTGTATTAATTCTAAGCGTTTTCATGTTTTTTTTTAAATATTTCATTTATTCCAAAAAAGAAAAAGTCCGAGCCACGCAAGGTTATCACCCAGCTTATTTGGTAGCACAGCTGATCCAGACATTTCAAAAAAATACATTTTGACTATATACTGTGTGAATGTGAATATTTTGGAAACTGAGATGCTGATAATGCGATGACTGAACGTTCGTTTCCAAGAATTATTGATAATGAACATAAAGTGATGATGCAGTGACAGAACATTAATAAGGCAGCGTCTATTGATGAGGCAAAGGATTCACGCGTGTCTCCCTTGAGTTCCCTATCAAACATCCAGACGACTGGCAAAATTTATGTGTCTGGAAAGGAAAGAGAAAGAACGAGTATTGGTCAGAGAAACTCTGCAACTAAACCAGAAAAAGCTATACGGGCATTTGAAACATCTGAGCAACGGGAGTTTCGAATAGAGCAAAAGCTTCTACGTCAAGAGCAAGAAAAACTTGAGTCTAAAGTATCTGGTCCCGGTATATAACCTAGACTTCCTGTATTTCGTATTTTTCGTAGAATGGATAGTCCCTTTGCTCTGTGTTGTATTGACTGAGTTATTATTTAACCAATTGGGAGTAATAATTTAATTTTTTGAGGTTGTTCTCCTTACCTCCAAGTGTAATTATCCCGGGCAACGCCGGCTCCTCTGCTAGTCTATATATATAAAGAAGGATGCTTGTGGGTGGGTTTGTTTGTTTGTGGGTTTGTTTTTTATACAAATCTACAGTTTTATTCCGATCTTGATGAAATTTTGCATACTTGACCTTCAAAGCATGAGGAAGGTCACTGTCTACCTCAGATTTTGGAAAAATAATAATTATCGATGAAAAATCGATATTCATGGTTATGGCAGGGCATATTAATGATAAATATCTCATGACCAACAATGCAAGGCAAAGTTTGTGCAACAGTGCTTATCAACAATGGTATGAACACGCAATTCACAAACACTCTGCACGGACCAACAATATATATCTCATGACCAACAATGCAAGGCAAAGTTTGTGCAATATAGATAAGTTTCAATTTGTAACAATGCATAGAATTCCTGTTATTTCAGGTTTTTCTTAGAATTGAGAATTCTCAGTACTTAACAATTTCTTGAAAATCTTTAAAATTGATCAGTAACTGGAGATAATGGAGAGTTAGCAGACTATTGAGAACGAGTGGAAAGACGACAGAGGAAGCACTCCTGTAGCTCCGTGCTGTATTGACCAAATGAATAGAAGAATCGGCGAACGCTAGATTACACAAAGTGATGAATGGCCAAGTTTTGCTTCAAGACATTGAGAGAAGAGTGGGAATTGCAACAACATCAAGTGTACATCTAAAGTAAGATTACGTCAGTTAGAAATTATTTAGAATAGCAGTGGCATCCTTGGAGAGGTCCAACCATTGTAAGCATGTAAAAAATTTTCTTTCGAATTTTAATTATGAACTTTTACTGTATTAATTATAAGCGTTTGCATGTGTTTATTTTTAAGATATTTCAAAATTTATTCAAAAATACAAAGAGTCAGAACCACGAATACATCACCTAGAATTCCTGTTTTTCGGATTTTTCATAGAATGGATAGTCCCTTCGCTCTGTGTTATATTCTTTGAGTTATTATTTAACCAATTTGAGTAATAATTTAACTTCTTGAAATTGTTCTGTTTACCTACAAGTGTAATTATCCCGGGCAACGCCGGGTCCTCTGCTAATGACTAATAGTATGTAACTCCATTTTGGTGAACTTTAGTCATCGCGCGCTAGTTTACTCTCCACGTAATCTAACGTCACAACTAGCAATAAAGAAAATATTTTCTTGGACTTCTCGAATCTTTATTTCAGGGTTGCTATCAATTGCTCCCATTCTTTCCCCCTTAAAGGGGCCTCCTTAAATTTAATTGCCTATTTAGCCACATTGGCAGTCTTTGCGCATGGGGTTTTAGTTCTCGTGGGAATATAACGCTAGGTGTTATTATTGGCATTTTTATGTGATAAGGGTATTTATACGTAACAATGCACACACAGACAGACACAAATTTGGATGACAAAATTAGGGCACGATCTTACAAAACCTGACTACTCTCAAGGCTTGAGCAGCTATTAGATACCTCGGCAGATGGTAGATAGCCGAATATCCTAAGTAGGAATGACCTAGGACAACCCGAATAACTAATAAGTGGACGTATAGCAATTCCCGAACCCAAGGTCAAGCGATCTGTCTCCGAGTGGTTAGACTGGTTATTGTGTCTTAAACGGAGCCTCCTGAACACCTGGCGACTTTCAAGGGTATTCAGCCTTATTCCAGCTTGCAGGCAATCCAGGGATCTACCTCATTAACCTGCATACATATATATAGCAGATGGATAATGATACCTTTAATATAAACAGTTTGCTTAGGGATCTTATAAAGGACCAGGTATTCTCGGGCGACTAAAGTGAGGTAGACATTGATCTGACCGAGTCCAACGATGCTACCAACAGTCACCCATGTCGATGGATCCTGAGGAATCTAGGCACTGTTAATCTGGGTAAATAAAGCCCCGTTTCCACGAACAGAGTTTTTCTTGGTTCGGTTCGCGAGACTAGATCCGTAAGGCCGTGGAACCGAAACTCGTTTCACCAACCGCGTTTGAAACTCGTTTCGTTAAAACTTGTTCTGAGAACTCGTTTCAGCTACGAAACTAGTTTCGCGTCGCAGCTCGCACTCGCAGTTGCACTTTGCAAAATGGCTGAGCTGTGATTGGTTTTGCAATTCTAAACAAAATATATAAATTAAGATGCTGATAATAAAGCTGATAAGCTAATTTGTTGATTTGTAAGCAGTAGATATTTTAAACGCTTAAGTAGAGAAATATACAAAATTCTACGCCTTTGTTGGGCATTCCATATTTGTTGACAGTCCCACAATAAATTGCATACCTCACTTCAAACAATCCCACAATGCAATCGAATAAAAGCGATAGAAACTCGGTTAGTACTCGGCTCGTGGAACTAGGCTGGAATCCTAAAACTAGATCCGCAAATCTAGTTTGTCAAATCGAGTTTCCCGAATCGAGAATTCTCAGTCCGTGGAAACGGGGTTAAATCAACAACTGGAGTGTTGACGACAAACCATCAAATGGCTTATCTTTCAACATATACACTTCGAAATAGAAACCAATGAAGTCTGGGAAAGAACGTTCAGAAATCCAAAAAGGACGAACTGGATACAATTTAGAGAGAATTTCAAGAACTCTCTTACACTTTCCCAGAAAAATATACAAAACGTCCATCCTTCCACCGACAAAACGTATGACTTACCACTGTGACAGGTAATTAGTCAATTGTACTACAAAACTGTCCACTGCTGGGAAGGAAAAGTAAACACTAATGTACCAGGGGATATCAGAAAATAACGTCATTTTTATTAACGGAGGAAATACAGTCGCTGTGTAAAAGTTAACATAGCCAAAAAGAAGCCTGTTAAGCTAACAAGAATTGTTCCTGCGCACGACGTGCTACCAGTTGTTTAAAAAATGGCCGCCGCTATCACATCATCTACAATGGAAGAAGAGCGAACTGTTATAAGGTATACTTTCGCAAAAAGTAAGAAACCCGCAGAAATTCATGGGAAAATGGTAAACGTTTACGGTGCCAACTCTCTGGACTATTCCAGTGCGTGGAAATGGTGTAAAATGTTTCGGGAAGGAAGAGCTAGGCTTGCCGATAAACAGCGTTCTGGGCGGCTTGCGTCAGCGGCAACACTAGCATTATCGAGGACATTAAAACATTATCAGAGAAAACCGTCCCATTTCCTTGAAAAAAGTGACTGAAACAATGTCTTAATTGTGGGTTTATTCATCTGCTCAACATCTGCTCAATTAAGACATTGAGTCAAAGACATCTGCATAATTATCTCATCAAGTGAAAGTTTCATATATGTTATGGATCTGCAAGGGATTTGGTGCATGAGAAGCTTAGATACCGCTTAGTCTGTTCGCGTTGGATTCCAAAAAGTCTGACATCAGAACAGATCGGCAACAGAATGGCGTGCAGTCTGCAACATCTGCAGCAGTACAACCATGAGAAAACTGCGTTTCTGAATGACATTGTCACAGGAGATGAGTCCTGGGTCCTGCACTTCACATGAGCCTAAAACAGCAAGCATGGTGTGGAAACATCCTACCCACAGAGTTCCTGCCTCGTGGGTCAAGGGTCAACGCCACTACCTATTATGAAACGTTGACTAAACTTGCGGCATACTATTCGGGATAAGGAACCAGAAAGAGGAAACGATATTCGACTTATTTATGACAACGCACGCCCGCAAAAGTCCGTTATCGTCAAAGCAAAACTGAACAGATGAGGACCCTTAATAAGACAAATGGCGAATAAACCAAGAATAGCAAGGAAATCCTTGAGACTGTACTTGAATCTCGTTTCACAAATGCAGCTACTAATCACCAGTCACACTAGAAGGGATAACTTGGTCCTGTCGAAAGGATAACTAGAGCGAATTCAAAGGCTGCTTAGGCAACTATTATAAAACAACAAAATATATAGAGTATCAAAATGGACGGTTTCTTGCCTAATATATAAAATAGTAGATATGATCTCACAAATTGTATGCAAAATCTACACGGCCAATTTGGTCCCGAGGATACATTTCTAGACTATGGAGAGAAGTTAAGGTAATATTTTTATCAAAACTTGGGAAAAGTTATTATGACCAGGGGAAAAATTCATACTTAAATGCTTCTTACACTGTGAAATTGCTTCTTAGGTGAAAATATCCAGTCCTTAATGAATTTAACGTACTGAACACGAAAATCGCATTGAAACAGAAGTTGATTGGTTCTCGTTGCAGGGATATTGACGTATTGTCCGTTGTATAGGTGCTACTAGAGAGGATTGACTACAACAAATATAGCTGGCAGATCTGTGCTGACCTGAAGGTAGTGTCTCTGTTGATGGCTTTGCAGCAGGGATATACAAAGTATTGCTGTTTCTTTGTTTATGGGACAGCAGAGCAATCGATTTGCACTGCATCAATTTAGACTGGTCTCCGAGAGCATCCCTGGAGAAACGAATGTACAGCATCCACAATTGATAGAAACACACAAAATCATTATTCCTTCTTTACACATCAAGCTCGGCCTTGTTAAAAACTTGGTAAAAATCATGGATAAGAATGAACCAACATTCAAGTATACATTACTAAGAAACCGTTGCCAATTCAGCTTTTTTCTTAATCATATTCGTTTTCATCAAATTGAATTCATTAAGAACTGATTATTTTCATCTCGGTAGCATGAATTTTTTGAAATTTAGTTGCCCAGTGTAATTGATAGGTGGATTAGTTTTGTGTGGGAGATACTAAACCGATACACAACAATCAATATGCCTGCCAACCAAGTACAACCCATTCCAAAAAGTATTGCATATTTACTATTTTCACACTCATCAGGTTGAATATCCATGTTTGTTGAATGATTAGGGACAAATTAGAAAAAATAATTTTTTACAATTTCAAAGTAATATTTCTGCTTTAAGATCAATGGAAGAAATATTCCATCGTGCAAAATAATCAAAAGAAACCCCTGTTGTAAATTATTGGTCGCGTCCAAAATGTATTGCATAAACCAATCAGCGTCCAAAAAATATTGCATACAGTGATTAAGATGAGTGTTCATTTGCATATATGTTACCATACGTCTATAAATACTGAAATAGTATTAAGGTGTATATGAATTCCACTCTGAAAATGCTCTGTGAAAGAACAATCAGCTCCAAGAAAAATACAAGTAATATGTCTCTGGAGACAAAAGAGAAAATCGTGAAATGGTAAAAAACAGACTGACATCGCAGTGGAAATGAATATACATTAAAGTACGGTGAGCAGAGTGCTATCAAAGTATAAGCGAGAAGGCAAAGTCACGCCAAGAAAACGAACCACAGGCAGACCAAAGGCAACATTTTCTAGAGAAGACAGACACCTGAAACGAACTGTGACTCAAAACCGTTTCAACTCAATTGACCAGTTGCGGATATTATGGAGACAGCAAAGAGGTGTGCAAGTCAGCAAATCAACAGTCCTCAACAAGCTCAAACAATTGGGATTTCGATCACGTGTACCAAAAAGAAAACCCCTTACAACACGGAAGCACAGAATCGGACGTTTGCAGTGGGCAAAAGGACACGAAAAGTGTTGTGAGGAATGGCACAACGTAAGTTTTAGTGACGAGAGCCAGTTCCTTGTGACGGTTGGAGAACAGGGCAGAGTGTGGAGAGCAAAAAACGAAGCATTTGCTCCTGGATGCACGAAGTACACCGTCAAGCATCTTCTTGCAGTGATGGTCTGGGGATGTATCACTACTAAAGGTGTTAGCAAACTGCTGTTTCTGCGAGGGAAAATCAACTCGGACGTTTACGTGGCCATATTAGAAGCTGGATTGCTTCCCACAATCGAAGAATCTCTCGACGATAACGATGATGTTGTGTTTCAACAAGACCTGGCGCCCTGTCACAACTCGTGCGTGAATGAAAGAACACGATTTAGATGTTCTTTCCTGGGCACCGAATTCGCCAGATCTCGGAACTACCTTTCTTTTTTCTGGCTGGACTTCGGAAGTGAAAGCGATAGTGGTACTATTTTCGAAGCAATATGGAATTGGCAATATGTGCCTATTCAGAAAACATATTTACTTACAAAACTGTAACACAAATCCAACAATATCAGACGACGCAGACGCATGTTATTATGGAATGGTGGCACAATATTCTGTAGCTAAATTGAACAGCGCAACTGCCATGGATAATATTCGGATTGCGAGCGATGTCAAAGGAAGATCCTCAATATTTCGCGGGTCATATTTAATTCTATATTTGAATCAATAAGAAAATCAGATAACTTTTTTTCTATTTAATGTCAATACGAAACCCGAAAACTTTATTTCAATTTAGTATTTCTTTAAACAATATTTCTTGATTGTGAAAACGCAACATACGAGAATTGCGTATAATTGTCCATGACTGAACACTAGTTCCAGCAAAATAAGCCAACTTATAATTAATAAGTGGATGAAGAGTTCATAATGGCGAAACTAGTTGGAAACTCTGTTGTCCCTCTGTTATGCTGTAAGGTTACTATCAATATTATTATAATTAATAACTTGTGCGTTTCGTTCGCAAAATGCACAGCTTCACATAATTGACAAACGACATTTATCGTATCACAATAATATATTTGCACCTCAGTTTCGTTATTTGATTGTAGTCCTTCATTTCCCAAACTTATCCTTCTTCTTTGATTTCTTTTCCTATTCATACGTCGTATTTGACTTAGTTCATCTTCAGTCAAACTGGCGCGATGCATTTGATTTCTCTTCCTGTTAATCCGTCTTCTTTCATTTAAACCGTATTCGATCACGCTGGCTCGACGTCTTTGGTTTATTTCTTTACTTAGGATGTCCGTTGAATTAATCCAGCTTCACTCAAATTTGCACGAACTTCTATCTCTCTGTGAACTTCTGGCTCTAAATCCAGTGCTTCTTTCTCCTTCACTTTCACTTCTTTGACTCATTATAGCTTCCTTCCACTTAAAGTACGAGGCTTCTCCGTAAAGCAAGTACCGTTTCGTTCTACTGCCACCGCAGCGCCAGGCTCGGTTTCGAGCATGTACACACGTTTCTCTTTGCACTGACGCCATTACAACCGGATTGTGTTGTGTTTACATTTGTTAGTGAACATTGAAAATGTTTAAGACAATTTCTGAGCCCGCGGACTGTGAAGTGTGTTCTGTAATACGGTTTTTGAAAGCTTTCGAAAAGTGCTTACAGACTCAGGTTGTATTTTTTCATTTTATTTTCGGTCTTTTTCTTTTTATGTTTGTTCAATTCCTGTTTCGTTGTGGAAAAAGAGTTTTATTTTATTCTTAAGTTAATCATCTGCATTATCCACATAAGATTTTTAGACAAATTAGTAATGTTAAGCCAGCTGAAATTCATCGTCAACTTGTAGAGATTTATGGGAAAATGTAATGACGAAATGATGGAATTGTGAGAAAGTGGGTTAGGCAATTCAATGATGGACGAACCAATGTTCATGACGAAGCACGGAGTGGGCGGCCTTTTGTTGTCAATGATGATTTGGTTGAAAAAGTGGATGAGAAAATGCATAAAAATGTCGAATTTTGTGCCAAAAAAACAGCATATGTAGAAATCTTTGCTGCATTACTTCTTTGTACAGGGTGATTCCGAAACCCTGTCACAAACGTTTAGGGGAGATAGTATGGATGATTCTAAGCAAAAAAATTCATATGAACATGGGTCCGAATTTGAACGATAACTGAGATATGAACAGAAATATAAATGCCACCACTAAGATCAGCTAGTTAATAACTCACTTTCTACAACATCTAAGATGATGAAATTTTAGAGAATAATAGGGTACATAAAATTGTGTATACCATTAAAATTTGATCGAATTCCAACAAGTAATTTCCGATTTACGTAGTCAATATCCTAACACGTGGTGGTAGGTACTCACATGTAGTGAGCACGTGTTAAGATGTTGAGTGCGTAACTCGGAAACTACTGGTTGGAATTCATTCAAATTTTAACGGTATACACAGTTTTATGTACCCTAATATTTCTTCAAACTCCATTATTCTAGGTGTTATAGAAAGTAAGTTATTAACTTGTTAACATTAGTAGTGACATTTTTATTTCTGTTCACACTTCAGGTATCATATGAACTTTTTTGCTTAGAATCATCCATACTACCTTCCCTAAAAGTTTGTGACAGGGTTTCAGACTCACCCTGTATTGAAAAGAATAAACAAAAACAAAAACAAAATCACTGCTCGTGAAAACATATGGTTCAAAATAAAAATGCTTTGTAATGAGTTTCCACATATTTCAAAAACTGTTTAGCATGAGATTCTCACAATCGCTTAAATTACCACTGGCAGCATCTTTCAATGAAGAGGGCATAGAAAAGTTGGTTTCCCGCTACGACAAATGGCAACTATGTAGAAAGCACTATGTCAGAATTATGTCTAGAAAAATAGTTTAAGAAATGCTCTTTCATGTAAAAATAAACCATTAAGGAATGACATAACCAAGTACCGAAAGGTTAAACTAAACCATTCGCGGAACCCTAGTTTTAAACCGCACTATGTTAGCATTGTAAGTATCTAATGGACCCTAATGATACCACTAAACCACGTACCTTTGAACCAATTTGGATTACCATTAAATTTACCTTATATTCATTCATGACACATCATTCCAAGTTGTTTGATATATTACATGACATATCTTATCATTTAAAGTTCCAATGAACCATAATGGTTTCACTAAACCAGGTGCCTTTGAACCAATTTTACGTTATATTCATTCATGACACATCATTCCAAGTTGTTTGATATATTACAAGCCATATTTTAGCATTGACAATTTTTGAGGGTGTCATAAGGGTACCATTAGAGTACGTGCCATTGTTTCGATTACAACCATTTTTAAAATGGTTCATTCCCGGAACCATATTTATCAGTTGGCGAAAATAGTAATTTATATCCGCTTCTATCTCGTCATTACGATTTGTTTGATATATTACTTAATATACAGTATCTCTCCATTGAAAATTGCTAGGTCGAGTCGTGAAAGTACCATTTGTGCACGTGCTATTGAAACGATTTAGAAAATACTTGTGATTCGTTCGTGCCATGTACCATGTTCATCGACTGACGAAAATAGTAATGAATTACCGCTTTTATCTCGTCATTACGATTTATTTGATATATTACTTAATATATCTTCCCACTGAAAATTGCTAGGCGGGAAAATAGAGGTACCATTTGGGCACGTGCCAATGAACCGAATTAGATAATATTTGTGATTAGTTTGTGCCATGAACCATTTTCATCGACTGACGAAAAGCGATTTTGAAAATCTTTCATAGCCTCGGAGGAGTCAGAGTTAAAGACAGACAGGCAGACACGTTTCCCCACACTGATAGCATAAAGCACCTTTCGGTAGTAAATAATTTTTTTATGTTTTGAAAAAATGTTTTTATGTGGGTTTTTTTCAAAACGGTACTTAGTTTCTGGACACGCCTCGTCTAAATTTTCAGTTTAAAGACCCCACAGGATTACACGAGCAGGTTTTATATTATGAACACATAAATAGGTTGAATTACTTACTTTACTGTTACTTATAAATGTTTATACATGTATATGTTTACCAATTTATAAATGTTTACGATTTGTTTATATTATATATATTTTCTTTAAAAATGATTCAGTTATTGCACTGAATAACAACACTTATATAACATCGCATATTAAACACTTCGTGTTTGGTAGTAAGAATTTTTTTTTTTTAAGAACATTCAGAATTTATTTGTTGCCGAAACTTTGCAGTTAACAAATGAGCTCGTTCTTAATCATTGTTGACGCCGGCAATTCAATGGAATCTTCTAATTAGGGCTTGATCTTTCTGTTAACAATGGCTTGACGTACTTCCAATGTTGCTTACAATGATGTAAACTGGGTAAAAAGACTGGATCATCCTGTCTATGGGTTTCCGGTGTCCCCGTAATCGAGTGGGTTCAGAACAAGTAAGTGATCATAACTGTGGGACGAAGTATGGTTCTTGCGCGTTGATTGATAGACGTTCATTACGAATTTTTATGTTTATGGGTGATTGGAATTAAAATCCCTTTCAACTACAGGATGATTACAAAAGAACTTCACACTTTTAAAAATTTAATACTTCAAAGCTTTTCAGAATATAGACACACCATATACGGATTCTTAAACAAAACTCTTGAAGTTTATTGTGACACAGTTAAAGATGTTCAATATGCCCCCCTGTCGTGACACGGCATACATCAATGCGGTAGTCGAATTTGTCCCAAACCCGCATTAACATGTCTCCATCAATCCCACGTATCGCTACCGTAATGCGTTCTTTCAGCTCGTCTAGGTCACGGGGAAGGGGTAGGGTGAAGACCTTGTCCTTTACATACCCCCATAAAAAGAAATCACAAGGTGTGGACGGGGCTCCGCGGTGGCTACTTTGCAAGTTCCAGGTTATTGTTCGCTCGACCAATCAATCCTCAGGTTATTGTTTGGTATCATCCTCAAGTTACGTAATGCTACATGTAGCAATAAACTTCCAGAGTTTTTCTTTAAGAATCCGTATGTGGTGTGTCTATATTCTGAATAGCTTTGATGTAATAAATTTTTAAAAGTGTCAAGTTCTTTTGTAATCACCCTGTACTATGACCATATCAGGACGGCTTTATAGAGGCCGCAAATTTTGTCTCGCAAGGATTCTTTAACGTGCAGCCAGCAAATGACTACACGGGACCAACGGCTTTATTTCCCTTCCGAAGGAAGTGCGTGATCTTAGGATTTCTCCCCTGTAAACCCGCGTCCTCGGGCATCAGAGGTGATCACGCAACCACTGAGCTACCGAGACCGATACGAATTTTTAATATTTAATTAACATTTCATTTTTGCAATCTTGTTTATTTGAAGTATATTTAACTATTGCTGTAGTGTTAAACCAAATGCTTCAGTTGAAATGATTTAATTCGACATTTTAAATGTAAAATATTCATGTAAACAAAAACACTTAAGTGGTTTATAAATACATTGAATGCAATGGTATTACAGACGCAAAATGACAAATTATTTGAATTATAGTCAAAACTTGTAATATTCTTTTATTGCAAACATTCATGGCATATTACAGATTTTATTAAATTTCACGTACTGTATGTTGAAATGTAATCAGTGAAATAAATATTTTTCTGAGTGAAAATAAAATGTATTTTGCGAAATAAAAAAGCAACTTGTGGAATTTTCGAATCCATTTGGGAAAGCTAAAATTGTTAAGATATGGGAGATTAAGAAGTGGATAATAAAGTGTCTATTCTGATGGTTGGGTGGAATAATATGTGTACTATACCTTGTAAGAGTGTCCTATAACATCGACTACAGTTATGAATTTGTTCTAAACAATCAAAATTAAATGGCGAAACATGTGCTCTCATTGCGCTCCAGCATTCAAGTAAAAGTCGAGTCCCACACAGATGATCGAGCGTGTGTCTGGTACCCAGCTAAATACAGGGAAACAACCATGGATGAAGAAGACATGGAAACAACAGCTTGCCATGCGGAAACAATAGCCGTGGATGATCTAGTCTTTTTACCCAGTTTACATCATTGCACACAAACATATCTCATTATATAAAGAAACTAGCAGACCCGGCAATGCTTCGCTATTGTTATGTTTGAGCGTCTTCTAAAAATCAACTGATGAAGCGCCTTGTGGAATTAAATTAAGAGATTTTTTTTCGTAAGCCTATATGTTGCCGCAAGCTAACCTCAACTTACCTGTGAAAACCCTATGAAAATTCGTCAAGTAGTTTTGGATTTTAGCGTGTTCAAACAGACAGACAAAGTTTATAAAAATGTTCTTATTGTATTTTGTTTCACTCCTCTATAATCACCGGCCCTTTAGCTGAGTGAATTTGACGCAGGGCCGGAGATGAAAGGTGAAGAATAATGTTCACTTATTTTATATATTCACATTCAGAAATTGCAAAATTGCATCAACAAAGAGTCCGAGCAACGCCGAGTATATCAGCTACTTCATAATAAATCGAAAAATAGTCTTGGATACTTTAAATAAATTTTAAATCAAATAAAAAAATCGATATTTTATGACCAATGTACAAACTAAGCTTTCAACATGCCAGTATGTTAATTTATGAAAACCAAAAAAATAATCCGGAAAAAATCTGGAAAACATAAAATACCGGAAAATTGGATCAAGACAATTAAGAAATGAACCAAACAGACATTTGATCTGGTCAATTGCCATCACCGTACCATATATCATTATTCTAGACCTATTTGTACTCGCGAAATACTGCATTGGAGTTAGACGGTAAAAATATAAAACTGGGGGCCAATCTTTGGACTCTCCTGGCGCCCCTCACAAAGCGGAAATATCCCCGAGAACCTTCCCTCCGAATTTCGTTGCTTTATCTTTATTCCCCGCGAAATTGCATCAAAAAATCAGAAAATTTTGTGAAACACCCCCGAAAAATCGATTTTTATAAGTTTTCGCACCCTTAAAAATCGAATATGAAATCGGGGAAACCAATTTTTTTGGAACGGTAGTTAGAAAGCTTCCTGCAAAATTTCGAAGATCTGCGTTTATTGGGGGCGGAGCCAAGCGACCGAACGTGCAATTCCTTTCTGCTCCCCTGGGTGGGCAGGGGTTCCGAATTTCGAGAAACCCGGCCTTAGCACGCCTCTGTGCTATCCGTCCTATTACCTCACCGAGTTTCCAGTTGGTGGCTTCAGTAGATTTGCTGTGCGTTGATGAGTCAGTCAACCAGCTTCTTTATATACTGTATTGGTCGCCACGAAAAGCCCTTTTAGATAATAAGATACATTGTATTCCCGCGCGACAGACTTGCAGTCATTATTGATGCCGCTTCACGGAACAACCGCAAAATTCTTCATTAAACAAAGCAAACGTCACAATTTTTTAAAGCTGGTAAAAACCCCATTCAGCTCCAGGTAAATTGAATTTTAAAAAAATCTACAATGGAAAGGAAGAAAGAATAAACAAAACCCCTTCTTAGTGCTCACTTACATTTTGTAAAGAATGGCTTTCTGTTAACAATGGCTTGACGTACTTCCGTTACTTACATAAAGATTATAAAGATACATGGGTGAGCAATTACACCATGTAACACAAATTTTGTCCTAGCGTTGAAATCATTTTTATTCCATTAAGATGTAACTAAAAATGATGGAACATAATAAACTGTTCAGATTTTGCTTTTGTGGGCAGGAGAGTGCTTACTCGGAAGAGCAAAGCGAACGCTTCCACCAAGATACCTTGACTTTAGCATCGTTATGAGGGACATATAACAAAAACATGATGGGTGCTACATTTGGGGGTTGATACATGAGAGTGACCTGGAATATAAACGTAAATTGCGAAAAAGTCTTCATTTCCAGACTTGGAATTTACTGTAATCAGAAATTTCAACTGTTCTGCATTGTTTTCTATACTTACATGAGGAAGTTGATTTCAAATAAGTTTTTTCTTTTATTACTAAACTTTTCAGAGTAACAAGCAGCTTTATTTTATGTGAACTCTTTCTTTACGAACTGCTAAAATCTTAATATCAGGTATAGCAATCGCCTGACCGTAAAAGCAAAGTTTCGGGGATGTAACCGTTACTATAATAATTACATAAATAATTACAGAAATAAATTTTAACCCAGGAACAAAGAAAAAAGTAAATGTATTGTTGCATGGTTATGTTTAATCAAACACAGTTTTCTGTTTCTACAAGTGAGACTTCAAAAAAAAAGAATTACGTGTGATCAAACAGGATATTTTTTCGCTATACTTTGGATGTTGCAAGAACACAATATGAATTTAATCGTTTATAATTTTGTTAAAATCATTATGAATTATGATGGAATTTCTAACGGGAATTACTATTTGAACCATAAAGAACATGTCAGAAGTAAAACGTCTTCGATCGTCTTTTTCATCATACCCTCATGCCAAATCTGAAAGTAATTTCCATGCCTGTTTAGAAATTGGTCTCATTGTTATTCAAGCAGCTCTCTAGCTCTCTTTGTCTCATTTTGTCTATTAGAATGCTTTCTTCATTAAATAACATATAAAGTAATTAAGGTTTATTAAACTATAAAATTAATTTCAGGTTCGAGCTCTGGAATAGGTGAAGCAATAGCCATTGAATATGTCCGTCAAGGAGCATTGGTCACCCTGAACGGCCGCAATGTCCAAAACTTAAGAGGAGTTGAAAAGAAATGCACGGATTTAGCAGGTGGCGCTGAAAAAGTATGCAAATATTTTACTTCCCAGTTAATTACTTGTTAATATACTAAGATGTTTACAAGTTCGAAGTAATAATTTAAGAAATAATTGTAAAAAGTATATTTTAAGTTAATTACGCAAACTGTCATATATTCTCGTCATAGTCAATATGTATAATTAAAATGGCCTTTCAAAAGGTTTTTGTAGTAATATCTGTTGGCCAGAATTACTTCAAATTTGGCATAAACATTCTTCAAACTATATTTATTTAGAATTTTTTGACAAAGGAAATAGCTGTTCAAAAATTTGCTCATAATCAAAATCAGATGATGCTTTATTACAGCTATACAATACTCAAGAGCCTAAATAATTAGAAATAAATTTCTGGGACTGTGGTTAATTAAAGTGTGAAGAACCAGGGGAAACAAGAATCACTTGACACAAAAAGTTGACATTTACGTTGGCACTGATGCACCTTTCGATCAGGTGATCATCATTCAGTATGAAAACATGTTCCATTTCGAACAGAGAATATACACTGAGTGAGCATATCATTATGACTAACCTGTCAGTATTTCGTTGCCTTTAATCACCTTTTGCCTTTAATACTGCGGTGATTTTTCGTGGCATTGATTCCACGAGACGTTGGAAGATGGTGGGAGGAATCTGACACCATGCCTTATAAGATACCACTGTCTAGTTGCGCTAGGTTGGACGGTGGTGGATCCAGCCGTCTGATGGTTCGTTCGACTTCGTCCCACAAATGCTCAATTGGAGTGCGATCTGGGGATTGTGTGGGCCACCGAAGTAAGGTAAAGTCCCCCTCATGTTCCTGGAACCACTCCTGCACAATACGAGCTTTGTGGCATGGCGCATTGTCTTGCTGGAAGTAGCCATCTCAATTGGGGTATGCCATCAACATGACAGGATGGACTTGATAGGCGACGATACGGAGGTATGCTGTGCCATCCAGACATTGTTCAACACGTATTAAGGGACCCAACGCATGCCAGGAAAACATTCCCCAGACCATAACACTGCCCGCACAGGCCTGAAGGGTTTTACTCATGCATGCGGGGTCCATGCTTTCGTGCTGTTTCCGCCAGATTCTCACGCATGATGTAACTGGAATCGTGACTCGTCAGACCACATGATTTGTTTCCACTGCTCGTTAGTCCAGTCCTTGTGCTCCCGAGCGAATTGGAGTCGTTTCCGCTTGTTGGCTGCAAACAGCAAAGGTGTGTGGACAGGTCTTCGGCTTTCGTATCCCATGCGATGCAGTGTGCGGCGGACAGTGCATTCAGAGACCGTTTTGGAGAACCCCTGATTAAGGTCAGCAGTGATTTGATGCACAGTTGCCCTTCTGTTATCCTTTGTCAGTCGTGACAGTCTCCGTTCTGTCTGATCATCAACCATCCGCGGACGGCCACAACGCGAACGTTCTGACCCCGTCTACCGGCTAACCGTCCAGTCTTTAAATACTTTAACGACAGCTGCTCTGAGCACCCCACGAATGCTGCTGTTTCGCTCATACTAGCTCCATAGCTGCGAGCACCTGCAATCATCCCGCGTTCGAACGCTGTTAAATCGCGTCGTTTACCGATAGTTGAAGAATGCAACACGTCTACTGTTGTCGCCAACTATCGACAACACTCAGCTACCCTTTTTATATTGGCCCGGCCCGCTAGCAACATTGTGGCGACATCCGTGCGCGCATTTGCATAAACATGTCAGGTGGTCATAATAATATGCTCACACAGTGTATACAGATGAGTGGCCAATCAGAGGGAAAGAATGAAGTAAATTCTCTGATTGGTTACACAAAGAAGAAGCAAATTAAGATCTGATACCATTAAGCAGACCGGTCCAATCGGATAAATTTATAGGATCCTTGTCCTGATTCATAAGGTCGTCCGGGGGGGGGGGGGGTTGTTTGGAAATCTCCCAGGATTCAAAAAAACTAAATTGTTTGGCCAGGGGCATACCGTTAAAATTCCTGTTCTGCCTAGACTTTATAGCCCTCCGAAAACACAGAAGAAAGGCAATAAAATGCGTCCCATATATACGTTGAATTTACCTGGCAATTCTTTCGCCGTTAAAATACTAAGATTCGCTATGTCAATGAGAACTGCTTTCTTACCAGAGAACCACATTTTAGTTTTATTCCATGTGATTTCCATGTTTCCTAGCATTCCTGTAGATAAAAACAAGCATAT
Organism: Rhysida immarginata; assembly: GCA_023313115.1. NCBI lineage: Eukaryota > Metazoa > Arthropoda > Chilopoda > Scolopendromorpha > Scolopendridae > Rhysida > Rhysida immarginata. The sequence goes on along the minus strand of JAHWFO010005664.1, from coordinate 110,290 downwards.
ACTAGAGGAATGCCTGCATTTTAACGATATCCCCCTGGCCAAAGCCATAGGGACTATGTTATTGATAAGGCTTTACTGTTATGACAATATTTTTAGCACATTTTCTATATATAGAAAAGTGCTTATGTGATCGGCTTGTCCAGCTGTCCGTCCGTCCGTCTGTAGACAATCCCACAATTCATTGCGTTGCATGTATTGAATTGCATGTATTGCAATCTCTCAATTCATTCAATCATGTCTTGAATTGCTGGAAGAAACGAATTATCCTCGCAATTGGTAAAACGCGTATTGAGAACATGGGTTCGGCTCTGCGCGTGCTCTAATCGTTAATGAGATGGTGTGCGTGCAGGATGCACGTGTTTGACCATTATTGAAAGGGCAGTTCGGTCCCTAAATCAAGAGAATTTTTTTATTCCTAGGAGCTTAGCATTTATTACGATAACTTGAAAACGAATTAATTTTTTCACAGTCTGTTTTCACCAATCCATTAAAATGGGACAGAGTACGCAGAAGTACGAACGTGAGATAGCCGGAATAAGTATGTGCTCTAATAGCACGTGCTTTAATGGTACCATTATGATACCCTCTTAAACATTTTCTATAACAAGATATTGCATGTAATATATCAAAAAAATTGTCACAACATATCATGAACGAATATATAAGAGTAACTAGTGATAGCAAGTATCGGTCTAATGGCACGTGTACGTGCAAGGATGTCTCATGAATGAATATAACGGTATATAATGATGTCTGAATTGTTTAGTAGTACGTATTTTAATGGTACCAAGTGGTACCATTGGAACTTTCAGTGCTAAGATATGGCATGTAATATATCAAACGACTCATAACAAGGTGCCATGAGTGAATATCACGAGAAAATAATGATAATGGTTATTGGTTTAGTAGCACGTGCCCTAATGGTGCCCTATGATACCATATGGTACCCTTGGAACTTTCAATGCTAAGATATGGCATGTAATATATCAAACGACTCGTAACAACGTGCCATGAGTGACTATCACGAGAAAATAATGATAATGGTTTACAGTTTAGTAGCACGTGCCCTAATGGTGCCCTATGGCATGATATGGTACCATTGGAACTTTCAATGCTATGTCATGTAATATATCAAACGACTCATAACAAGGTGCCATGAGTGAATATCACGTGTAAATAATGATAATGGTTATTGGTTTACTACCGCGTGCCATAATGGTGCTCTATGATACCATATGGTATCATTGGAACTTTCAATGCTAAGATATGGCATGTAATATATCAAACAACTCGTTACAACGTGCCATGAGTGAATATCACGTGTAAATAATGATAATTGTATTGGTTTAGTAGCACCTGCCTTAAAGGTTCCATATGGTATAAAAGCTGCCATATGGTAAATAATGATAGTATGATAGTGGCAATTGGTTTTATAGCACGTGCCCTAATGGTACAATAAGAATTTATAGAACTTTCAATGCTAAGATATGGCGTGTAATATATCAACCAACTCCTTACGCGTTATTGGATCTTTTGGTATCCACAGCTTATTTGAATAGAGCATAGTGCTCTTAGGCTTAATGGTATCCAAAACTCATTACTAATTAATTTAATAGTAGTTAATCGCTTGCTTCAGTAGTAGATGATAACGTAGAAAGACTTTAGTAATTTAATATGAAAATCTAATAGATGCTTACACATAACGCTTCAGCAATTGAGGCTCACTTCGTTTAACATTATGTGAGAATTCTTACAAAATAAAGAACTTTTATTTTTTTAAATGTATGAGGAATAACTTCACTCTCCATTTACCTTTCATTCTTCAAGTTTATTCTTTTAAATTCTTTCTATACATTAGCCTATTTAAATAGTAACTTACAATTTAGTTTTCATATTTATTTATTTACTCTCAAGTGTTTTAAAATGTTGGTTAATTCTATATATCCATAACTAGAAAATGTGCTCCCTTTATCCGCTTTGGCGGTAAAATCATTCTTGTTTCCTTCAACAGTGTTTTTATAGAATGGAGACAGCCATGCCTGTGGTTAGCTGGCATTTCTACCTTTTTGGCCAACCCCTAACTCATTTACTGGAAAATAAAGCTTCGTCTACATATACTGTAAATCGTCCACATACCTATGCAATGTTGCAGGAAAATAATCATTACATAGGTATGTGGCATAGGTATGTGGACGATGTTTTCTCAATTGCATTACTGAAAAGACAAGTAGATCAAGCCACATACGAGGATAGCCCAGAAAGTAATGCACCACAATATTTTCTCCGTCCCCAACAATGTTACGAATGCGAAACTTGAGATATGCGTTCTTTGAAGTTTTCGGAATGCGCGCGCAAAGTTTCCGTTTCTTCCGACAGATAGCGTACGTGCAGCAATGGAACTAAAGCTCTAGATTAGGAGCTTTAAATGGAACGACATGGCATCTGTAAGTGATGTACATTACAAGCAGCATGTCATCATTGAATTTCTCACTGCGGAACAAGAAACGGTTGGAAACATTCACAAACGTTTATGTGCAGTTTATGGAGCATCAGCAGTCGACAGAAGGTGAGGCCAACAGAAAGCGGTTCGGCGCAGCTCCAAGATTTGCCACGGTCAGGGCGGCCATCCTCGGCTGTCAAGATTTGCTGATGCGCTCATTCCTCAGGACCGACGCAGAACGACTCGGCAGTTGGCGCTGAAGTTGTCAATAAGCAAAGGAAGTGTGGGTGAAATCATCCATGCTCTTGATTACACAAAAACGTGTTCACGATGGGTTCCGCGCTGTCTTACGGAGGAACACCAAACTCTGAGAAAAAAAACATTTCTTCTGAGTTGCTGCAACGTTTTGAAGCTGAGGGGGAAGCCTTCTTGTCCCAGATTGTGACAGCTGATGAAACCTGGGTGCACCATTTTGAGCCCGAAACAAAACGACAATCGATGGAATGGCGTCATCCGCACTCTCCACAGAAGAAAAAATTCAAAGCAACTACTTCTGCTGGTAAGGTCATGATCACTGTGTTTTGGGACTGCGATGGTGTCATTAACCAAACTCAAGAAGCGTTTCCAGAGACTTCGACGCCATAACAACCCAGCTAATTGTTTGCTTCAACACGATAACTCTCGCCCTCACACCAGTTTGAGGACGTCGGAACACATCAAGAAACAGGGTTGGACTGTGTTACCCCATCTAACCTACAGCCCTGATCTAGCGCTCTCAGACTTTTACTTGTTTGGGCCATTGAAAAATACCATTCGTGGAAGACATTTTGAGAATGACGAACAGGTGATTCGCACAGTGAAGACATGGCTGCGTGAACAGAACAAGGACTGGTACCGACAGGGCATACACACGTGTCCCGCTGGAGGAAGGCCATAGAACGGGACGGAGAATATGTGGAAAAATAGGGAGTGCAGAAGAAACATCATTCTTTCGTGTGTATAAGTTTCATTGTGTTAAATAAATAATTGTTGAAAAAAATTGTGGTGCATTATTTTCTGGGCTACCCTCGTATTTGATATTCAACAGTACTTTAGAGTTAAAGCTATTATATTATTTAAAAAATAAGGAATCGTGATTTACACAAAGAGATGCGTGTCATTGTGTCTCGAAAACATAATTTTTCTTGTCCTAAAATTTGTTGTTGGTCCACAATTGGTGCTTATTCACAATTTATTGAAAATGGTCTTGGTCTATTTGCACTTTCAGCAATTCAATTATGGATAGCACGCAAGATATAAAACAAGTTTGTGACCAGTTAATCAATTTATCACAATCGTTGAAATTCATGTACCAGAAAGAACTGGATGATTCATTACCGTTCGTTCATCTGCGTATCATCAGAGGGGAGACTAAAACTTAACTACTAGATTTACAGTTTTTATTCACACGGAATCTAACCATGGATTCAACCCCAAATTGGCGGCCTATAACCATCTTATTCACCGAGCAAGTCCCTCTTCAAAAAGAAGCACGGGAGAAGGAATTAATCTTTATCAAGCAAATGGTTTCATTGATAAATGCATTGACAAACTTATCATTAAACACAGATCGAAACTAAAACTTAAGGAGGTGACGACCCTCCAGAAGAATGCAAACCAAAAAAACGATTCATAAACCTGCCATGGTCCCTAGAAGAATATGTAATAAGAACATGATCTGACGATTGCCCACAGAAGCAAACATACTATCAAAAACTTGCTAGGATCTAGTAAGAACAAGATCCCACCCCTGCACAGATAGGAATCTATGAACTTGATTGTGGGCTTGCCAATTCAAATATGAAGGCCAATTTCGGAGAAGGATGGAAACCAGGATTCAAGAATATTTCATCTATGTCAAAAATAATAAACCCAAGATGTCAGGCTATGCCCAACACATCCTGACAAGTGGACACATAGCGAATAAAGGTAACTTCAAGATTCTCCATAACTGAGGATTATAACCTTAATTTTTGGTTTGATATCTATGAGGAGATATCAGAAAGTATCACTATTTATTTATAACGGAGAAAATATAGTCCCTGTGTAAAAGTCAACATAGGCAAAAAGAAGGCCGAATACATGCACAGACCTTTCATAACAAAATTTTGTTACTTCGCATGCGCACTATGTACTACTAGTCGTTTTACAAATAGCCGCCGCTATGTTTAAGGTGCCGACTGTCTGGATTATTCCAATGTGTGCAAATAGTATAAAATGTTTCGGGAAGGAAGACTTAGAGCTAGTTCATTATCTACTTTCTCAGCTGAGACTTCTCAACTGAGTGTTCAGCAACAATACACTGACATGGTTGCAGTCAAGTCTTCCTCATCTTAACAGTGCAAGTCCATTGTTGCAAAAGACTCAGTTGAGAAGACTCATTTGAGAAAGTAGATAATGAACTGGCCCTTAGTCTTGCCAATAAACAGCGTTCTGGGCGACCTGCGTCAGCAGCAACAGCATCCATTATCGAAGACATTAAAACACAATCAGAGAAAACCGTCGCATTTCCTTGAAAGAAGTAAACGAAACTCTTCACATTTTTCTGGATCTTTGCCAATATACGAGTATGGATCTTTTTGTGGTCAAATGGTTCTGCACACTCAAGACCATCTATGACTTAGTAAACAGTGATCAGTATACTGTCTTTATTTTTGTGTTGAAATCGCAAAATAATGTTTTCAAGATCAGATAAGATGTTTTTGTATGGATGCTGTAGCTATAAAACGTGATGAGTGTTTTAATCTGCCAAGTTTGCGATGTGTCCATCGAACCTAACGATTTGTTAGATTCGTCCACTGCACGAATCACTTGGATCTCCCTCTCGGTCTTCCAAACAGGACAGTCCCCTGCAATTACTACACCACAGCGTAGCATCCCTTTTTCCCACACTTTTTACAAAGATGTAGAAAAGGCAATTGGGCTTTATGTGGTCGAATCTGTCATTGAAGCAACGCAACGGGTTGGAAACAAAATGTCTAATCCATTTAATCGGTCCGGGAATTTACTTCCCTGAAATGTTACATTAGAGAAATCGGTAGATTGAATCACGGCCTTTTAGAAACTACCAGGCCTGAACCAATGCCACCTAAAAAACATAGAAAAGACTAAATATTGTTACGTCGTTCTGGTGGTGCTATTATAGAAGTAAGCTTAACGTCACAATCTTAGTGCTTCAAAAATATACGCCATGTTTAGGCCTGGTTCTAGAAGCCCCTAGTTGAATCTCCCCAGTCTTTGTAGATCGAATTTTCTGAATAACTCTAACACCCTATTCCATTTTAGTAGAATATATTCAATAAGGCACTTTAGATCTCTGCTCGTAAATAGTCCCCTGCCAAAATTAACAGTTAAACGGGCAAAGGCTTCAAGCTAACCTTCTCCTTTGTAAAGAATTCATTTCATCAGCGTCTGAGCTTGTCTCGGAAAAGCGACTTCAATGAGAGTCGTCTTATTGAACTTCATTTGCCTTCTTTTCTGCTGTTAACATTATCTTTGGTAGTAATAAACTAAATAAGAGAGGAAACCACAATTCCACAAAAGGCACTTTTAATCTGGAGCCACGGACATTCATTTCGAAGACACTGTCTTCTTCATCAGCGTTAAAATTGGGAATATAATGTGTGTGTATAAAAATTAAAACCCAATCAGGTTATTTTTCAGGTTAAGATAAAGTATAAATAAGATAATGAACTGATTGTGAATCACATTTGGATTGCCATGATGAGTGGCTCTAGATTCTTTGTAAAGTAACCTGATTGATTATTAATTGTATTTATCAAACAGATGGCAAAAATTCAAGGGCGGGTTCTTTCGGTTATTTTAGAAATCTCTGGTCATTTGATGATTTTCGAAATTCCGCTTTCTTTCAAAATACGGCGATAAAGGTTTTTCGACAGAAACAATACTGATATCGTTTAATAATATTCTGATTATTAAAAACAACCTTTATTTTTTGCACTCACATCTTTCTTTCTAAAGGATTTATCATTGGCAACGAGAAATGTAATGTGGTTTTAGTGTGATTGCTCGTGAGTGTTTAATGCAACTTATCAAAATCCCTGGATTGGTCGAGGTAGACTCACGAATGGGCAGCTCGAATCCCGGACTTAAATCCCTTGAATTTTTCTATGGGGCTATCTGGAGACATTAGATTACACTAGTGCAGTGGAAAATGTAGAAGGTTTGAGAAATCGGATAGTTGATGGTGTAATGCAATAAGAAACAACCTAGTGTTTTGAAAGAGTTCGGCATTCAATGAGGATTTGCATTATGGTCTAAATCGCCATGCATAGTTCCTGACGATGAGGTTCACTGGAAACGCGTAGAACAGTAATAAAAACTGCTACCAAAAATCGCTATTTCTGGAATCCATTTAATTCATTAAATTCAATGAGTATAAGATTGGATTCATGCAGAGCTAGCTGGTGGTGGTCATTTTTAGCAGTTATGGTAGATTAAGAAATTTTACATGTAATTTAAGGTAATAAAAGATTGTGTTAGTCGAAAAACATTTATCGCCCTGTATCTTCGAAAAAAAAACGGAATTCCGAAATCCATCAAAGGACAAAAGATTCTTAAAAAACACGATTGACAAATGTGGAGGAGAAGGACGAGACACAAGAACCGTGGAATACAATAAATAATAAAATTAAAACAAATAAAAAATAAATAATAAAAAAAATAAATAATAATAATAAATAAATTTATTTATTATTTACTATTTTTGGTTTTTGATTTCGAATTAACTTTGATAATATATAAACAAAGCCTTTAGAAATTTCTCGTTTGAGGAAGATGATAATTTTCTACGACAAAGTAAGTTTAGGAACAAATTGTTTTTAGTACAGGAGTATCGACATCCATAGAGATAGATCGCAACAACTTTTCACAGGAATAGATGACATAGATGACTTTTCAACAACCTTTTTTATTTTTTATTATTTAAAATAGCCCGATGAGGATGTAGACGATAAGAGGGAGACGCAAAACCCTGGAATAAAATAAAAAAGGGAAATTGAACAGAGGGTATTACCACAAAGAATCATATATTGAATATATTACGGCTTGAATTTTTGCCGTATGTTTAGTAAGCATCCTATAAATGAAGCTAACTGTTTCGATTATTTAAATCGCAACCGACGAAAAAGACAGGTTCCGGCACCGAAAATTCACCTGACCTTAGGAGGCCGAGCAACAGTGAAACCCTCATCGTTTCCATATTGGATTTTAACATTAAGTGTATTTTAGTTTGTGGGAAACAATGAAGGTTGGATTGTTGCTTAGTCTACTATGTATGATCAGGTGACTTTTCAGTGCCGGGTCCTGTCTTTTGCGTCGATACCATTTTCACAGAATGAAGTTTCCCATCACGTCTGCTTCGTTTTAAATGCTTCCACTAAACGAAGACTGTGGTACGATCAGTCAGTAAAGGGCCGAGAGAAAATAGCATATATTCCTCTGAAAAAAAAAAAGAATTATTTTTCTATTAGTATTAAAATAAAAAATTTAGTTGACTAACATTAGTTTACACTTCTCCATTGAAAAATGTAGACGATATGAGAAATCGAATAGTTAGTGTGTGTGTGTATTGCAAAAAGAAACAATCCTGGTGATTTGAAAGAGTTCGGCACTTAATGAGGAGAAGATTGGATTCATGCTGATGTTAGTCTTTTCCAGCAGTTATTGCAGATTAAGAAGCTTTGCATGTAATATTAGGTAATAAAAGATGGTTTTTTTTTTCGAAAAACCTTTATCTCCCTGTATCTTCGAAACAAAGCGACATTCCGAAAATCATTATAAGGACAAAATATTCTTACAATTTTATTTTTCCTTATGTTTTTTTCCCCTTGAAATTTGTATTTTTTTCTCTTGATTTTTTTCTGTATATATACTAAACACCCTTTAGTCACACATTGTATTCACAGTTTACACGTTGATGAAGAGATTAAAAATCTCTTTTGTGGAATCGTGTTTTCCTTTCTTATTCAGTTTGTTACGATGAACCTTGTGCAACCCACTCAGCTTTACCTTTACCTCTTCTCTCGATAAACTTTTGTAGTTGCCATATTTATTTTTTCTAAACAGAAAAACTAAATTCAGTTTCTTAGGTCTTCACCCACCAGTGAGCCCAACAAGGGGATGCAAATTGCTGTGGGGTAAGGAGGTTTATAAACATACAGACATAACCCTAAATCCGAGATCCCGATTAATCTGAAAGGACTTCTTTCAAGCTTTCCATCTTGTTGCAGGAGCTGTATAAACAGGGGCCAATATTGTATTTTGCTCTGATATAGCTTCCCTCAATCACCAGGTTTCTTCCGAAATCGGGTTGCCGTGCCCAGCAATCATGTGGTTAGACATACCGGTCAGATTGGAGGCTTAGGAAGCCTCATTATGAGCAGCAGTCCCCTGGGCGGGACCACAACCGACCGAACACTTTTAGTCTGATCCCTCAACTAAGACCTGTCTGACGCGTATAATGTCCTTACTCAGCATAGCCTTTAACATTAATGAAACTCTAAGCCCGTCCACCACGTCAAGAGGGCTATGGCAATGTCTTAATCGAAAATTCATTTTATTGATAAGAATTGTAGTTCGAAAAATAAAACAGGATACAGTAAGTTATTTTGAAATGCATTGAAACAGGATTAAATTCAAACACTGTAGTTCTTTAAAAATTCAATTAATTTTTTATACTCCAATTTTTCCCATGTTCCTTTACTATTGCAATTATTATAATTTACAGGTGTTAACTATAGTTGGCGATATCACAGAGGAGAACGTACGAATCCAATTGATTGAAGACACCATCAAGAAATTCGGAAGAATTGACATTCTTGTAATTAAAAATTCATATAAGTATAAACTCGTTTTCTAAAATTAATATTTTCTTTTGCATTATTAATAAGTATGAAGGCGTTTTGAAAGCTCGGATTTCTATGAGATAGCTTTAGCTTTTTGCGAGATATGGAGGTGAAACTGGTATGAGAGGAAAACCTCATTCATTGACTGTCACGACATTTACAACGCGCTTGTGAGCAGATTATTTCAATTTTTCTGGCTGACCACTAACTCTAAGAACGGGGGCCTTTGTTTTCGTGAACCCTAACTCAAAATAATTTTTCACTGAAATCGACTTTAATTATCTTTCAACATGTAATGATTTGAGAAGATAAGTTGAAATTTTGCAAAGAAAAAATTCTGTCTTTAGATGTATACTTACATATATGACCAAATATTTTGTAGCTAACTCCTCCAAAACGTCAAACAGCAAAACCAAATAAACTGATTTACTGAAATCGCATGAAACAATACAGGGCAGAATGCATTTATATAAATCTTAAGGATACAGAAACAACAAAAACAAAATAACAGAAATATTGCTCTGTCCCGTAATTTTAATGGCACCCCTGAACAGATAGAGAAATGAACTACCCATGTTTGCATTCAAATTTGCACTTTCCCTGCATTTTTCTTTTCAAAGTAGTGTAATAGAAATGGGCCGGAAAAATTCATTAATGATGTAGAAAAATGCAAAGGATTAGCATTAAAAGGGGAAGATCACTCAAATCGTGAAATTAGCAGAAGGATTGGGAATTCATTAGAGGAAATTGTATGAATCTAGGAGAAGAATATGACAATTGGTTAAGCTTTAAGAGCTAATGAAATAACTGTAGTAGTCACACCAACTTACAAAAGTAAGAAATTTCACTCAACACGAACTCCACTATATTGAGACATAATATTTATTATATTACATTATAACAGTTTAAAAATTTATGAATTTACAAAGAGAAAAAGAGCATAAACATATTAAAAATAGATTAACAAAAATGATTAAAGAATATAAATATTATCCCATATAGAAGACTTAAATTCAGAAAGAGTCATACCATTTATTATAACCCCTGGCAAAAATTATTCGAACACAGCTTGCAAAATGTAAACAAAACATTTTAGTTAATGATCAAGTGTAATCCTGATACTTCAGACAGAATATAATTATATAGTTTTATTACTTAATCATTTCTTAATGCAAATCAGAAAAATTGGATCATTTGAATAAAATTTAATGCTTTAAAAAAATCAGCAGTTCACCCCCACTGAGGAAAAAATTATTATAACACTCCTAGTTTAGGAAAAAAATATTCGAACACAATGAATAAGTTATGGAAAACATCAGTGGTAATAAACATCAATAATGTGTTGAACCTCCTTTAGCTTGTATTACTGCTTTAATACGCTTTGGCATACTTTGAACCTAATCTCTGCAATAATCAGAACTAATTTCACCCAACTGTTACGAATTGCAGCTTTAAGTTCTTCTTTGTTTGTAGGGTTTTTTTCATTTACCAATTTTTTCAATTTCCACCACACGTTTTCTATTGGTGACAAATCTGGACTTTGTGCTGGCCATGGAAGTGTTTTAATGTCTTTGTTTTGATTCTTGCAATGCGGTGACAAGATGCATTATCGTCTTGAAAAATGATCTGCACACCTCGGAATTGATCTTCCACATATGGAATTAGGAAATTATCTAACACTTCTTCATAAACTTCTCCATTCACTTTTCCACGTATTATTGCTAGTTTTCCCAGTCTTTTCGACGACATACATCCCTAAACCATGAAATAAGATGGAAATTTTTGACCCTCTCTTAAACACTGGTCATGAAACTTTTCTTCACTCCGTCTCCAAACAAAAATACCGTTATCATCTCCACAACCAAAATTAATACGGCTTTCGTCCGAAAATATCACCTTACTCCAGTCTTCTTCAGTCCATGTCTTGTGCTGTTTCGCCCACTGTAAGCGTACTTGTCTGTGACGTTTTGTAAGTTGGGGCTTTATTTTCCCTTTGCAGAACTTGTATCCCATTTCGTTGAATCGATTTCTGGCTGTTCTGTCACTCACACGCTCGTTATACTTTTTCCATTGCTTATTTAGTTCCTTGGATGTACAGCTTCTGTTTTTCTTGCAAATTTCCCTGCAAATTACTCGATCCTGGCGCTTACTTGAACACCGTTTTCGACCTCTTCCAGTGCGATTTAATACTGTACCAGTCTTTCGAAATTTCTTCCACACTTTGTTAACAGTTGATACAGTACAACCAATACAGTTGGCAACGTCTTGTTGCGTTTTTCCTTCTTTTAACAAGCGGATTATTTGGTTTTTGGTGTCATTGCACAGTTATTTTCCACGAGCCACTTCTTGATGCAGTGAATTGTGGAAAATCAGCGAAATTATTTATAACTAGTGTCACAAGATTAATATGCAAAATTTAACAGTAGAGTAGACAAATAGAAAAATTTCAAACGTAATCTGTTTCGCAGAATTGTCAAGTGTTCGAATATTTTTTCCTAACCTAGGAGTGTTCTAATAATTTTTTCCTCAGTGGGGGTGAACTGCTGAATTTTTAAAGCATTAAATTTTATTCAAATGATCCAATTTTTCTGATTTGCATTAAGAAATGATTAAGTAATAAAACTATATAATTATATTCTGTCTGAAGTATCAGGATTACACTTGATCATTAACTAAAATGTTTTGTTTACATTTTGCACGCTGTGTTCGAATAATTTTTGCCAGGGGTTGTATTATTATTGTGCGTCCAGATGGACAAAACTAACCCTTATTCAATAAGGTATGTCGGTTAAAAATATAATTTTTAAGAATAGTTTGGATTTGATTTGTATGATTATTACAAACTTTTTTATCACATTTCCAAATACTTTGACGTTGCTTTAGTGGAATAACATTCCAATCCTTTATAGTATTATAAGGAAAATATTTTTTCTGCGTTGATATTATCCTTGGTGGTTGAATCAACAGGGCTTTAGATGGTCTACAGTCTGGACTGCAGGTTACTCATTCTTTCATAAAGTTAGCTGAGTGAGTATTGTGGCAAAAGGCTTTAAGAAATTCTTTAAGCTTCATCAGGGTGAAAATAGAAGTATAATTAAGTATATACCCAATTCATTGCACGTCATTAATATTTAGAGCTATTCGAATGATGTTATTATAACTTAACTTTCACTTTTTCGTGCATAAATTTATAAGTTATTGCCCGTACCGGCAAACCATAACTAATTTTAGGAATTATTTTCGAATTCAAAATAACTAATTCTTTCCTCGCAAGGGTTTGTCGTAATTGTTTTTTTACCAAAAAACAAAGTCTGTTAAGTTAAACAATTAAATTTCCTATATGGGCAACAAAATTTAATTTATTTTCAAATATGATGCCAAGGATTTTAAGGACCTTCCAATAATCAAAGATGTGGTTTTATCTTTATTATTAATCATACCTCTTTGTCGGCACCATAAAAGGAGTTCATCAATATCTTTCTTAATACCTTGATTTATTTGCTGTTCAGAAGATTTGCTATATGTTGGAAGGTCAAAGGCAAAGACACAGCAGAGGCAAGAAAAGTAGCAATAAGATTGTTAATTGGAAAATGGTCCTTGGAGGATTTTTTCACGCTATTAACTCCGATATTGATGAATAAATAGTAAAGAAAATTCCATGGCCTGGACTGGAACCAGGGCCCTTCGGGTTGCCATCCCGATGCTCTAACCACTAAGCCACCGTGGACATGGAAGCTGTCGCTATCAAACATGTTCTATGTCCATAGGTTAAAGCGTGGCTCTTTGTTCGCAAGCCAGGACTATCTTGGCTTAATCTTATTGTAGTATCTGCGGTTACGAAGTAAGCATGAATAATTACTCAATTTTTTATAATCATTCTATTAGTCACCTTTGTGACGGTACAAAATGTGAAGATTCAGTTCCATGCAATGTAGAATCGAGACTACTCCTCTCCTTATTTTTCGCTTAAACAAAGTATTTTCGTATAAACAGAGGAGCGGTCCCAATTCTACATTGCATGGAACTGAATTTTATCACTTTGTACCTTCACAAATTTTATACAGGGGGAATGACTGTATTGCTGTGAAGAACTCTCTCTCATTCTTACTCTTTGTTTCCTTCGTTTTTCTTTTTACTATATTCTATATATTTTTTATTTATGTTAGAATTATATTTCAAAGCGAGAATATTCAAGGAAATGAAATCTCCGAAAATACGGTAGAAGAATCCAGAAATTCAATTTGTGTAGACTCATTTGCGGCATCAGAAGATCTTTGCAACGAACCGGCTGAGGAAGTGGAAACTGAGCATCAAAAAACATGCACTTTCTGTAACTCAGAACGGGAAAACTATCAAAATCGTTGACAAAATTTGCATAAGTGTACTACGGAAAATACTAGATAACCACAAAAGTTCTTGCCTTTTTTAAATCCGGAAAACAAAATGATGTACACAAAAAGTAGCGTGTCGCTAGTCCCGAAAGTAATCCCCATTGGCATTTAGCACCTTCTCCCAACGTGTCTCCAGTTGATCAATCCTCTGGCTGCAAAACTTGCCGGTCTTGGACTCAAAGAATCCGTGAGTGCCTTTCGCAGATCTGTATCATTTGTGTAGGATTTTCCACGAAGATAGTTGTTCAGAGAATGGAAAAGTCGGAACATTTTAAAAACCGTGTTACTGTTTTTTTAATAATAAAGGGTAAACCAAAATGAGCTGACAGTTTCGTAAAATTTTCACCATATTTGAAGTGAATTTTTACAATTGCTGCGTGTTGTTCGATTGTGTAGTTTTACATAATTTAACCACAAAGTTGGTAATCCGCTGGGGCAAGATTTGATGCGCCAGATGCGGCCAGGCATTGTCATGAAGGAAGAGCACCCCTTTGTGATTCACCAATGCTGCAATACCTGTTGCGCACGTTCCAACTGCTGGGAGTTCAGGTCCCCAGCGATTATTTGGCCAGTTGATAGCAGCTCGTAGTGAACCATTTGGCGTCTGGTCCACCAGACACTATACTACGGGGTTCATCAGAAATGGCAAATTCTCCCGATCTGAATTTCTGGAACCAATACCTTGCGGTGCGTTTATTCACAGCATCATCCCCAAACGCAAGACACATTCGGCGACTTGATGCTGCTGCTGACAAGCCCACCTTGAAGTCATAAAGCAAAGAATACCTAACCTTTTAATACCTCCATTCGTCTTCACTTCTGCACGAGATGTGATTGATGTGAATGCCCAACAACCCTGTATTTATATAGGCCAATTTTCTGCTTTCCCCTGACAGATTTTGGACCACATTGTACACTCATTTGCATATTTTATATCACTTCCTTTTATGGCAACTTAAAAACGGCAAGAACTTTTGTGGTTACCTAGTACCATTGAAAATATAAAGTCGCAGGCTACGGAGTTGAATGACCTGACTTTATTGCTGAAAATTGATAGTCGATTATCGCAAGGACACCCCATTTTATATCACGACATTTCTAGTGTTCAGACAAAAAGTCGATTCAGACCACCGAATACGTATTTTAAATCTCCTTGTGGATTAGAGATCCCCCTCCCCACTCATTTTGGTTGCTCCATTCCACAGTTTTTGCTTAATTTTTTGTTCATTTGTTGAAGAAAATATAATTCGGAACAATAACTTCTATTTTCTTGACTTTCTTCAGAATATGTATGTTGAATATCTCACTTCTGAAATGGAAGCCGTCGAAAAGTCACCATACTCAAATAATTGTTACACAGGACAACAAGTGGAAAATAGTGAAACCATATGTGGGCAGTATCTAGAAAGATAACGATTTAAAAAGTCTCCAAGACAAAGACGTCGTACAAAAAGCATCACTTATTTTACGTAAATGAATCCAGACAATAGAAAAAAATTGGGTTACCAGAAAAAATAACTGTTTCTGATTTGATAAAAGGGAAGTCAACATTATTAATAGATACGGTTATCGTTGTAGCTATCCAACGCTCCAAGGATTAGAAACGGAAGCAACTTTCTCATGTACTAATCAATCAGATAGCCCAGAGGACATAATAGGAGCACCGATTTTCCAAAATGATGATACAGAGAACGACCTAATGATCACGAGGAAATTTCATAACTAACAACCATTTTAGCGATAGTGAGGATTCTGACGAAGAAGATTTATCAAGCTTTGTCGAAACGTTTTGAGATTTCGATTATGATTCTTGCTTGTGCATTTTTTTCAATCCATATTTCAATATTTATAAATATTTTTTTACTTATCTATATTTTTATAATATTTTTGTAAAATCATTTTTGAAAATAAAATAAGAAAAGATCAAAGAAAAAATATTTTTTTAAATGCCTTGAGAGTAATTCCTCTACTGTGTCACTTATCCAACAACAACTGTACTACTTCTTGCCAAAGCTAAGTCCTATCAAATGGTTGGCAGCATAAGTTTTTCCATATCTTAATTATTAAACTAATGATTAAAGAAAATCAGCTTTGAACATTGAAGTCAATTAATTTTCTTTTCTTGACATAATTATGTCGATGGCAGGAGTAAATTGTTCTACAATGGCGTGGCAGGAAGTGATTTTTTTTACTGAAATGTCAATAAACAATAGGTAAAGTTCCAGCTTTGAACATTTTTAACATTCACTTTTTTTTTTTTTTTAAACATACTTGATATATCACTGCCAATTGCTGTCCCGCGATTGAAGTGGTAGGAGTTCATTTTGTTTGATAGGCTATATTATTACGACAAGTAAAGATAAACCAAGCTTGAACAAATATAGCAACGAAAAGTATCGCTGGCTCCCGTACTAATACCCGTGTCTACGTGATATAATACTAGAGTGTGACCTTAATAATAATTTAATTATAATGTAACAGCAACTGGGAAAAAGACCTTCAGATAAACTGGAGGTCCGGACCCAGTGTTGTCCCCCAACAGGCGAAAGCCCAAAACGGGGTTAATGAAAATGCACTTAAAGATTAACAGAAAATAAGGACAAAGAACTACAAAGTTAAATAAAGCAAATAAGGAAATCAAAAAAAAAAATAAAAAATAAAATAACTGTCGTTAAGTTTTAAATAAAAGACAACATTTACTATTAAAAATATCCGATAAAGGATAATTCTTATTATAGGAATCGATTAATTTAAAAGCTGGATCAAGATGCATAACATTAGTCCTTGTTTTGCCCAGGAACACTAATAACTGGTGCATTCTTAAACAGCTCGAAGTGCGGAACCCTATTAAATTCAGAGTTTGCGGGGAGAAAATTCTTCCATTTATAATCTTGATCATTATATTAAAAAACACCTTGCTCAGAACAAGCTTCAAATTAAATAGGGGAGCCAGGGAGGCTTTATCGGGAATTCGACTAATACGAGTCAGAAAAGTGTTAAAATTAAGTAATTTAGTTTGTAATTGACAGAATAATTGAGTGTTGTTAGAATACCAGATCCATGGGGCATATAAAATTTTAGAGAGAACAATTGACTTATAAAGAATGAGAAACGTCTTGGGTTTGGTAAAGAAATTGGCTAGCCGTTTAATAATGCCCAAGCGCCTACTGATCTCGACCAATACATTTTCCAGATGATTGGTAAAGGTTAATTTGGAGTTGAAAATCACGCCCAAATCCTTTATCAAGACGCGGCGATGGATTTTAGAATTATTCAATGTATAATCATACAAATAATTAACAACTTTCCTAGAGTAAGATACACAGAAAGTTTTAGTAATATTCAATGATAGCCCATTCCGCTCGGCCCAAAGAGCAATCTTATTCAATGCCACGGACATCCTATGGCAGTCCTCCCAGCTACGGACAACAGAATATAATTTTAAATCATCCGCGTACAGAAGAGCCTTGATTTGAGTATCTTTGATTTGCTCAACAATATCGGCGGTGAAAAGATTAAACAATATGGGACCTAGGGGAGACCCCTGGGGGACTCCACTACGGATTCTCCCGATTGCATGTACACCTTCCATATTCTTAATTATGAAACTCCGCTCGGTAAGGAGAGAGGCAAACCATTTTTCTAGGTTGTTAGAAAGACCAACTTCGTTGAGCTTATCTAATAAAAGACGAATGTTGATGCTATCAAAGGCTTTGCTAAAATCAAGATACACAACATCAATCTGATTGCGCTGATCAATGTAAGAAGTCAAATAATGCAGTAAACAGGCCAAGTTCGTAGAGGTAGATCTACCCTTCCGAAACCCATGTTGCTCATCAGGAAGCGAAGGGTCAATAAATGAAGCAAGATATTTCGCAACATGCGTTTCCAAGATTTTAGCAGGGAAGGGAAGAATTGTAATCGGCCTGAAATCGTTAGGTGATTGCGGCGTGATAGACGTAGGTACAGGAATTATATTAACAAGTTTCCAAGCTCTGGGATATACACCTGTGGTCAAAGAAACATTAAATAAAATCCATAGAGGTTGTACAATTGCTGAGAGGCAGCCCTTAAATATATAGTCAGGGATGCCGTTCGGATGGACAATTTTAGAAGCAGAAATCTTAGTACCCAACGTAACGATATCGGAAATTGAAATTGGAGGAACCATAAATTTACTGTAAACTCTATCCCAAAAATTCGGAGTACGACAATCATGTGAAGAGAGTAAACAATCATTACTCATTGTATTTTCAAAATAACATGCGAGATCCTCAACGGAGCAGCAATTTGACCAAGAGTGACTAGAATTCTTTTTACCAAATAACTTTTTTGTTGTCTCCCAAAACAAATTAGGTTGAGAGTTTAAATCATTCTCGACCGAAGCATAATATTCTCTAAAATCCTTGTCAAATGCCATTTTAAATCTTTTCCTATCGATTTGATAAGCTGCATAATCATTAATTGAGTTAGATTGCTTAAATACTTTGCGTTTCGCTTGCTTCAGTTGCCATAATTTAACCGTATCCTTTGTAACCCACTTCGGGAACGTGTGCTTCATAACCGAGGATTTATAAGGTTTCTCCATTGGTACATTTTTGATAATAGCTGCTGTAATTCGCTTGATTAATGAGCTCCAAATTTGATCGACGCATTGAGACTTTTCAAGGTCTGACCAGTCCACCAGACTAAGATCCTGGTATAAGTTCAAAAAATTGGCTCTCTTAAAATTAAGTCGGGGTTCGTGTGTAGGTGGTGTATATGGCAAATGGTCAAAATCACCTAAGACGCATAAGGGTGGATGAAATTTATCTTCATTCTTAATGACCGATTCAGCACGTCTAACTTGAACTTGTTGGGAGGAGAAAATTCGATCGAGTGTGTCCCCACTTTTGTTCTTAATGTTGTTGTAATTTACTACTCCAAGTTCCGCGGCCCAATTATTGATCAATCTGCGCCTCACAGTATTGATGTTGTTATATTTATTTTTAGATATACTATCGACAAAATTAAAGTCTCCTGTATAAATACAGGGACCTTTCATAGCTAACTGGAAATCGGCCAACTCTTCCAAAAATTTTTGGTATAATTTGTTTGTAACCGATGGAGGGATATAAATGGACCAAATATACAGATATTGATTTACGTTCTTAAAACCACTTGACCTTCTTTTAATTGACAGCTTCACGCCAATTACATCAATCGAAGTTATTGAAGAATTGAAAGCTATCTTTTCAGAGGCGATGCAGCTTGGGACTGCAATTAACGCACCCCCGCCTTTGTCAGCAATTCTCCGATCTGCTCTATAAACAGTAAAAGAGTCATCAAATAACATATTACTTGTTATAGTGGAGTTTAGCCATGTTTCTGTAAATGAATAGATATAATTTTTATTCAACGATGTAAATTTAAGAACTTGTAAGATCTTCGTTCTAAGGCCTCGGACATTCTGATAAAAGACTTCAATTGCCATTATTGGGCGAGAGTACAGCATCCTCCGTGCCATATATCTGGTTCCGATGCAATCGTCCAAAAAATTGAGAAACAAAGGCCCCTGAAGGCCACCTTTCAGGATTAAATACCTGTTGAGATACGTTCGTATCAATAGATACGTAGAACGAGGCATAAGTGTTGAAACGAGTTTTAAGTCTATGGCAAGCAACAATACCATCGGGGTCAATAAACTCTTGAATATACATTCTGAATTGTGAGACATCCGTGTCAGGAGCCAAACGTGAAACGAAAATATTCGTTGTTAATCGCACCTGTGAGGAACTATCCCGCGCTTTAAGTGACGATTCCTTTAAATTTCCAAATATAGTTATTTTCCGCTTTTTTAATTCCGTATTATTTGTTGCTTGCAAATGGGTGAATTCATTCGAATGAGACTGGCCCAACTTACGTTTCACCGGATTGTTCCCATCCTCCAAACACGAGGGGGGTACAAAATCTTTGCTAGCAGTAGAAATTGCTTTAATTTGGACTGGAATAGTACGTGCTTCCAAAACTTCTTGATTTGCACTTAAAGCACTTAATAGATTATCAATTTTACTACTTAAGTTTTTGTTTTGGTTCTGCATTTCAAGATTAATCTTAATGAATTCATTAACAGTCTTAATTAAGCTATTCACTGCCGTTAATACTGATGTTAAATTGGCACTACCTATATCATTCTGTCCAGATTTTTCTTTACCCTTAGGGGAAAATAGCGAATGAACTGTAGAAAAAGATTGCTCACTTAACTCATTTGTGTTCTGTATCTTCATATAGGTGTCAATCGACACACCCCCATACTTCAGGCAAGTCCAATTGTCATTAAATTGTCGAATCTGCTGTCTAGGAATGTTCATACACGAAGCATGAAAAACGTCGTTACAATTCCCATTGCACTTTATCTTAGGCTGCTTTCCATAAATATTAAGGTCACATATACCACATAAACCAGCAACTCCCTGCTTAGATTTTTTTTT
>JAHWFO010005664.1:60185-89684 GCA_023313115.1 Rhysida immarginata | reverse complement strand
AATATAGCAACGAAAAGTATCGCTGGCTCCCGTACTAATACCCGTGTGTACGTGATATAATACTAGAGTGTGACCTTAATAATAATAATAATAATAATAATAATAATAATAATAATAATAATCCAGTATAATAAAAAACGTTATTCTGTCCGTCGTCATTGAGTTTCCCTCACTTCTGACCAAACCATAAGAGTTATCTTGACGAAACAAACATGTTCGATGATAGACAGTTAGAATGCATTTAAGTTTAAAAAAAAACTTCAGATTTGGTCAAGATAATCGAATTTTTGACAAAATCTTCACATCTTTTTCAATTTAAAAGGAGGTTTTTAATATATCTCGACAAAATAAAGAGTGAAATGTAGCTTCCACTTAGCTCTATTCATCGATGTATAAATGGTATCAATCAGATTTTTCATTGCAAAATTATAGCCTTTTTTAAAAATTTCAAGAGGAAAAAATTAATATTTTTAATTTAGTAATTTTAATCAACTGAAGAGAGCAGGGAAGCAGAACGACTCATTCCAACTTTAAATACTCAACAAAAGCTGCTTTCGAAAGGATCATTCAATCAGTTTACGATGAAAATGCCACAACTCGATTATTCTTTCTTGATGAACTTGTGGTTCTGAAAAAAACCTATCTTTATAGAGTTTTAATGAATTTCATCCAAGGAAATGGAGATAAAGTCTTCCCATGTGCTACAACTGGAATTGCTTCAACACTCATGGAAGAAGGTAGAACAGTTCATGGCGGTTTCAAGTTGCCAGTTCCATTGCTTGAAAACTCAACATCAAAACTTTAGCAATCGTCTCTTCAAGGTAAAGATGTTTTAACTTATTTAGAATCAAAACTTATAATCATCTATGAAGTAACAATGTTGACAAAACACAAATTAGATGCTTCGATAATTTCTTGAGAGATGGAGTTTCAAAACGATACGACTAAACGAGACAAGCCATTTGGAAATAAGGTGATAGTCATTGGAGATTTTCGACAATCCTTACCGATAGTTCCAAGAGGAAGAAGTTATTGAAGCATGCATCAAATCCTCAAATTTATGGCAACATTTTACAAAACTTTCGTTGATACCTAACATGAGAAGTACACATCAAGACGATTTCAATGAGTGGCTTCTTAAAATTGGTTCTGGAAATTTTTCAAATATTGAAAATTTTGATCGTGATTTAATTGAAATTCTAAATGAAATGATTGTCTCGCCTGAGACTGATATAATGTCTACAGTTTTTGGAGATGATGTACAATCACTCTCATCTGATGATTTATCAAATCAATTAATCTTATGCTCAACAAATATTGCTGCTTTCACAATGAACAACGAAATTATAGATCGAATGGAAGGAACAACAAAGTAATGACTTGGTCGTAGCATATCCAAATGATCAAATATCTAATGAAGTTACGTATAAATGCTGAATTCATTGACTCCATCAGGAGTTCGACCACATATTCTTCACATAAAAATCGAAATAATTACCACGCTAATAAGAAATTTGAATCCAAAAAAAGGATTTTGCAATGTTGAACTCGCTTAATAGTCATGTCATAGACATTTAAATGAGGCAAATAGAAATGAAATTAATGATTTTTCGATTGAAAAATGGAAGAAAAAATCCTGCGACCCGGATTCGAACCAGGAACCTCGACTATCATGGCCGACGCATCTACCAATTGGTCTATCGCAGACACCACGGACAGCCAAGCTGTCACAAGTTGTCTTAAAGACAACCAAGTTGTCATGGTTGAAAGCCCAATGGGAGGCGGGCTCCTGGCTCTCAGATCGAGAATTTCTCCTATCCAACCATCATTGGTAGAGGCGTCGGCCATGATAGTCGAGGTTCCTGGTTCGAATCCGGGTCGCAGAATTTTTCCTTCCATTTTTCAATCGAAAAATTATTACCTCTGTTTGGAAGACAATCTCCAGTTTCTAATTATTATTATTATTAGAAATGAAATTGTTATAATTCCAAGAATCAATTTGAATCAAGTGATTTCAATTTGCCTTTCGTACTCAAAATACGTGAATTTCCAATTATTCCTTCTTTTGTTGTGACTATAAATAAGAGTCAAGGACACTCGTTTTCTCATGTAGGTTTAATTTTAAATGAACCAATGTTTTCTCATGGTCAACTTTATGTCGCTTTATCACGTTCAAAATTTAAAGCAATATAAAAATTTGTATCCATGATATTCCACAAGAACAAGGGAAATTGATCAAAAGTAGTGATAGAACTTCACTAAAAATATGATTTATCGTGATATTTTGTAAAGCAGTATGTTGTTTAAAATAAATTGGCTTTTTATTTTATTTTTTTCTGATTTGATTAAATAAGACAAACCATTGGCAAGCGTATCACAGCCGAGCGAAGCGAGGCCAACAACTAGTAATAATAATAATAGAGAGTTTAAGTTTGTCACAACTAAACCACTGAGCAGAGTAAATGTTTAGTGTGAAGGAGGAAAAAGGCGGGAGACGACTGAATTGAATTAATGAATGTATTTAATTTCAGAGACAAATTAATAAGTTGGCCCACGGTCAACTCATACATTTTAAATAAAGTCTTTTTTTCTCTTACATTAAATAGAGAACAGTCAAGCTTCTAGCTATTAATTAGAGGATCAGAAATAATAATAAAAATCTTTACCCGTCTGGGTATTTATACTTGTAAATATAAAGCAAACAATTTGGACGAACGCTGTTCGAAGTAACTTGGATCTCCGGGTCACTTAAGCTGTCGTCTGACTTGAGAGTGATCTTCCTTTATATATTAAGCTGTCTTCTGAATTGGATTGGAGTCACCTGAGCGATGAACGAACCACCCTTGGCTAATGCAGGAGTAGGAATAGGAACTGCTAATGGCCACCGTTGAAACAGAGCACGGCAACCTCGAAGGGTAAAGCTTCTCGCAGGTGGGAGCTAGTGGGAAAACAAACGCACACATTAATTAACATCTAGTCAAGGCGCCAACCATCACACAACACACACACACACAGCAATAATTCCAAAGTTTACTACCAAAGGACGCAAAGCTGCCTACCGAGTGCGGCAGAACGACTAGGGCCCTGTCGACACTACCTAACGCTAAAGGCACGCTGTTATTGCGACTTGTCTCCTCTCTCACTTTTGAAGTGGAGAGGCAGATGGTATTGCCTCCACGCGTTTAAGATCTAAAAAGATCTTCAGGTGGCATAATGCTACACCCAACGTAAAAACACCTCTAACTTGGCAACATGAACTTGGCCCACAGCTTTCGCTGGTCGGAAGATAACTCCCGACACCTACCCGCTTTGGCCACCCGGGTAGGCACAAATCCACCAGAAAATAAATCCTCTCTCTCCGACTGTTGTACGTGGGTGCCCAAGCGCCGGCTTGACCACACACGGGATGCACATAAGCTGACAGTAGTGCATCAAGCGCACATGTCGTCTTACACTATAGCAGGCTAAAACCTGTTATAGCAGAGCAAACGCTTTAAAATTCGAAGTTAACCCAAGATGTTAAGAGAGTGCAGAGCTTTGCACGTTTAAGGCAGAAAACCCTGACAACAGAATAGTGGAACTACAAAACAAAAATCAAAGGCTGAGATCTAAGGTTCTTGGAAATCTAAAACAAAAACCACTGCACGACTTGTTCAGTGAGCAGAGCTTCCCTGAGCTCGCATAACGCCTCCGAAAAATCTTGGAGGACAACCTAAGATATTCGTTCAAAAGAAGGAATCGAATGTAAGAGTGGGCTTTCCTCCAGACCACCTCACAAGGAACAAACAAACCTTTAACACGCAAAACTCTTGCTTCCCAAAGTTCTCTGTTTACAAAACCAATGGGAATCATCAAATCAAACGGGAGAACCTTGCCCGTTACTTCATCTAACAAAAACCTTATCATGTGATAAGATATATAAGGTAATTCATAGTGCCTTTTAAGCGCTGCCCAACATCTCGAGGCAAACTTGCACTCAAAAAAAAATGTGACGAACAGTTTCAGGGACCCTGCACTCCTCGCACAACTCTGAATCGGACAAACCCCACCAATGTATGTTTTGCAGAGTAAAAAACCCTTCATGCAGGAGTCGCCACTGAGTGTCAAACCACCGATAATTGCATCTGACTGTATAAATTAATTCAAATACCTTAGACCACTCCGAATTTGTAAAAATTTGCACAAACTCAGGGTCCGGTGAAACTTTTCCACAAATCAAACCTTCTTGAGGCCGGACAACTGTGCTGGGTCGACCAGTTCCAAATCTTTCAAAACTCAAGTAAAAAGTGCCTTCAGAGAAAAATAAAAGGCCGCTGAGTCTATATAGACTGCATGACGGCCGCTGAGTAAACATGGAAGACCATACAAACGGAAAAACCCATCCAAATGCAGCGCAACTAGAGGAGCCCACCTAGGCGGAGGATGCTCAAAAAACGTAACGAAGATCCCCAAAACAAAAGCAGCGATTTGATTATAAATGACTGGGACTCCAATACCGCCTCTCTTCCGCGGTAAACAAAGCAAGTGGTCAGACACTGGATGCCTATTAATTTGAGGACCCCAGATAAATTTTACGAACTCTTTCTGTAGTACCTTCAGATCTGCCATCAAAGGCATAGAAAGAAGACACCGATAAGTAATCAAGGGGATAAGGTGCACTTTCAAGTAAGTCGCTCGGATAGCCGGAAAACGCCCACCATAGATACCGGAAAACGGACGGATCTCGCCGTTTTTTGCCTACACTCAGCTGAAATCGCACCCCATTGAAGGGTATCCACCGCAGGATTAAAGGAAAAAACATAGCCCAGAACTTTAACAGAATGGCCTCACGACAAAGGAAAACTCCTCAAGGAATCCTGAGACCAATTCCCCACGGCAATACCTTTAGACTTGGACAGATTTAACGTTGAGCCTGTTGACGAACTGAACGAAGTGAAAGCATTGTAAAGAATCCCCAGAGCATATGCATCTGCCGCTGTCAGAACGATATCATCCGCATATGCCAGTGAAACAATTTTCAACGAGATGAGCCGAAGCGTATAGCCCTCAATCCCAGGGTGACGGTTAATGTATTTCAAAAGAGGCTCAATGTAAAGAACGTAAAGGAGAGGCGAAAGCGGGCAGCCTTGACGTACGCCTTTCTGCAACGGAAAAACCTCAGACGTCAGGCCGTTAACTGAGACAAATGACTCGGATGGCGCATACATAGATTGCAAAAGCGAGGCAAATTTATTAAGATCGAGATGGCGAAAGATAGTAAACAGAAATTCATGATTTACCTTATCAAATGCTTTTTCTTGGTCCAAACTCAAGACAGCCAATGACTGCTTACGCAAAAGAGCTTCTTCGATAATGCACCGCAAAAACACAAGATTGTCCGTCATACGCCGACCTGGGATGGAACAGGTCTGACCAGGATCAAAGCACTCCGAAACAACCAACTTTAACCGCGACTACAAGACCCCAGTAAAGATCTTGTAGTCTGCATTCAATAGCGTTATGGGACGCCAATGGGAAACCAACGACGGAGATGCACATTTGGGAAGTAAGATAATCTTGCCAACCGTGAAAGACTACCAAAATAGAATTATAAACCCTTATCAAAAAGTCCCCAATCACCGACCAAGATTTTGCGTAAAATTCATATGTAAATCCGTCCACTCCAGGGCTAGATGCATATTTCCTACCAGACGCAATGTATGATAAAACCTCCTGCTTTGAGAACCTTCTTGTTAAAACAAAATCCTCGGAATGGGGAAGAACAGGAAGCAGACGAATCCATTCAAAAGTATCGTCCGACGGACGAAGCGGCGAAGAGAATAAATCTTTGTAAAAGGCGTGAAAGACAGAAATAATATCGCCCTCTTCGGAAAAAGATTGACCATCAGAGCAAACATGAGGAACGAGACGCGCAGCAGCCCTAGAGCGCTCCTCCGTAAACGCATTAGAAAAAGCCTGGACAACCTCTTTTATCCACGTTGCTTTGGCACGAATGGCTGCCCCAGCCGCCTTCCGCACACAGAGCGCATTAATTTCAGATCGTATCTGCCTAATATCCCTCGCATATTCCCCACGGGGAGTAGAACGCTTCAGCGTGGGGAATACCTATCGGGGATGGACCATAATATGATGACGCATCCTCCTCGCGACAGCAATACCTAGTCTTCTGAAGAACTTCTTCAGTCTTGATTTAATTAACTGCCATGATTCCAATGTAGGGGTCAGAGGTGAAGAAATGCGCTCAAAGAAAAGAGGCGAATTTATGAAAATTGCTTGGATCATCGAGCAAGGAGATATTCATAAACCATTGACGATCCCATCCCCTAGAGGACCCTTCCGGCAAAGACCAAGACCACGAAATAGCATCATGGTCTGAGAACGACACGGAAGCACCACCATTGTACTTGATTGGGACAAAAAAAGTGGATCCACCAGGAAGAGGTCTAATCGGTGCGATTGACAAAAACCCCGGCTGAACGTTCATCATCCCGGGTTTAAAGTAGGCCAAACATCAACTAGCTTATTTTGATCACATATAGTAAAAACAGGACCAGCAGAAAAAACATTACGGACATCAGGATGTGAATTGAAATCGCCCGCCATCACCAAAGGCACGCCGTTCCCTTATTGAGTTAGGCGCATACACGTTAACTAGACGAAACTTAAACTTTAGCAAAGAAATGTCCAGAGAAATTATCCTCGAATCTAAATCACGTTCAATCGCATCCACCTGAAAGTTTGGATTAAAGATAATAATGGCTACACCACAAGAATGCGATGAAGAAGAATTAACAAAATACTTGGCTGATGGAAAAAAACTATAGAAAAAACGCAAACATTGTTTGATGTCAGGATTCTTCAACTTAACTTCTTGCAGTAACAGAACATCTGGGGAGTGAATCTGAATGAACATCCTGCTTAAAACGAGAACACAACGAACAGATGTTGAGAGAGATGTATTTAAACGTCATTATTAGGAAGCTGGGTAGAAGAATTGCCTTCATGATTACTCGCAAGTGATGGGCCATTATCAGAGCTTTTCTTAGCATGCCGATATTTGGAACGCCTATTTTTGGACCTACGGTTTCTGGAACGGCTACGTGACGGTTGGGACTTATCCGACCTTGTTGGCGATGGGCTGGCATCATATTCAGAAGATTGCGAGGGTGACTTTCCCCGCTGAAGCGCTGGAGAACCACTTTCAAGCACAACAGAAGCAGGCTTTAAGTCATCATTAACTTCCATAGAGTTGTCTTCGTCAATTATTAATTTATCATCGGATGAATCGCCAGAAATCACATCTGACAAATCATTAGAGGTTATAATCTTAGAGGAAGGAGTGTTGTTCACTTCTTCAGGCAGGGCACTCCCTGATTCTACTTCGACGCAAAACAGTTTAGGCTTTTGCCCACCAGAAGAACGCTGTCGTGGCGATGGGGTGCGACTCCTTTTGGAGGAGGATCGCAATGCTGAACTATCACCAGAAGAATGGTACGGCGGCAACACAGGAAGCTCTGGGAAGGACTCACAATTTTCTGACGAGATCGTTAACACAACCTCCTTTTCTTTAGCTGGTTACTCAAAAGGATGAGAAGACGAAGGCAATCATAAAGCTGGGGCGTAAGGACATGAATGAGCTCGGCTCACAAATCTGTGACAGTGTTCACACTTTTTTAGCAAAGGGCAGTCATTCCTAACATGATCCATACGTTTGCAGTACCAGCATGAGCGGCGCATTCCTGGATAAGATACAAACGCTCGCTCACCGTGCACCATTAAGGAGTCTGGAATGTCCTTTTCCAAGTTCATTTCGATGTTAATCTCTCTGGTCTGCAAATATGCTGGGTCTTCATGCTTGACCCTGGTCATCTTAAGAACTTCACCAAATTGACTAAACACATTGAGAATGTAGGCCCATGCCACCAAAGGGGAGATACCCCGCACTAAACTCACCAATCGAGATGGATTGTAGGGAAACAAATTAATCCTGATGTCATTAACTGTAACAAACTTAGCTTCAATAATCTTCCTAGCAACTGAGTCAGTTGCTGCAAGCAATCGGTGCTCCGTAGCAGAAAGTTTCTGGAGGCAGATGACTGCTGGATGATCGTTCGGCAGGAACGCTGGCATGTCGATCTTGAACAGCAGGGCCTTCATAAACTCTGCCACGTTGAAGGCTCTCTCGCAGGTGACGAGAATCATCCTCTCCATGGTCTGCAGTCTTCCACTGAGCACAGACGACGCGGTAGGTGATGGACGGGTCGCGAGCACCCAGGGCGAGCCTGGGGTCACGTACGCCGAAAAAAATAAATCAATGAATGCACAAAAAGTCGCTTACAAAATGTCCAGTCCTTTGAAACGTCCACTCCAGGAGGAAATCCAAAATACTATACAGGCAATGAAAACCAGACGTACACTGCTCCTCTCTCTCTCCCACTTTTGAAGTGGAGAGGCAGATGGTATTGCCTCCACGGAGTTAAGATCTAAAAAGATCTTACAGGTGACATTACGCTACACCCAAGGTAAAAAACTTAAACACCTCTAACGAGACAACATGAACTTGGCCCACAGCTTTCGCTGGTCGGAAGCTAACTCAAGACAGCTACCCGCTTTGGCCATCCGGGTAGGCACAAACCCACCAAAAAATAAATCCTCTCTCTCCAAGGAGAGCGAAGAATTAGATTCAAATGAATTCACTGACGCCATCTACTTGGCAAGGAATGGCTGTACTCTTGGCACTGGATGGTGCAAAGTCATTAGGGGAATCTTTCCGAAGCACTACGTCACTCACAGATCCACTAATATTATTATTAATATTTTGTCCATATGTCCTTATATTATGGGGAATATTTATGGGGTCGTTAACCTTCTCCACCGTTGGGATAACTGGGCTATCATGAGGCTCGTCCTGAGCAATAATTCCGCCAAGTGTCAACTCAATGTTCACGTTCGAATCTTTTGCCTGATTCGCATTGGCTGGGCGGATATTGCGAGCTCTCCGAAATTGAAATGTCCGTGGCTCATAAGCCTTATTATCCTCAGCCTCGTGCGCTGAATGAATAACACCTATCGCGGGCGAAATAATATCAGAAACGTTGTTCTTACTTGGCAGTTTGAAATAGGGCTTATCCGGGGCTGGTCTGCTGAGGTCATTCGCTTTTCCTCCGTCTGCTGAAGTCATTCCTTCTGCTCGACAGCTGTTCTGGCAGAGACCGTTAAAGTAAGGAGACCTGGCATTTCCTCATTTTCCCCTTCCTTCTTCCATGATTTTCCCATTCAAACGTATGTAATGAGAAATTCATGTAGAATTCAGTTTACAATTCAAACCTTCAGTTTCCCATTCAAACTTCGATCGTCACGCCATCTGGTTCAATGTTTATACATCTACAAAGACAATTCGTACGTGACGTCAACGTGCATTAACGGATTGTTATTATATGATGTCATACTACTAAACCCAAACGTCCCCCCTTCACTTCTTTCCTTTCCTTTCCTTCCTTATTCCTGATACACAATAATATTAAAAAAATACATATTTTTTTTCTCCCCGGCAAATTCGGCATAATTTAGCGTCACATATCGAACGCGGAATGACATTCAATACACGAAAGGAATTGCTCTGCTCGAAAATGGAATTGACAGAAACAACTATCGGCGATACGAAAGTGCAAAGTTTACCTCGATGCTTGTATCTGCCATATCCATTTACTAGCATTCCTTTTCGTGGATTGAATGTCGTCCCGCGTTCGATACTGTGACGGTGAATTATGCCGAAATCGTCGGGGAGATTTGCACAGCAAAGCAAAGTACACTTGAATCCAGAGAGAGTTAAGAAATACGGTTAAGTCTGATTTGCAACACACGTGACTTGAAAAAGCGAAACCAAAACATTCAAACCGAAACTAACGCAGCGCCCTTTGAGTCAATGTTATAGTACAACTTCGAATCCGAAAGCACGGATAAAAGTAATAGAGTCTATTACACATTTTTGAGATATTGCCAGGTCTCCTTTTACAAATGTCTCGTGTTCCGGCTTCTCCACACCGAGTTCCTTGACGCCTTCGCAAAAGTTTTCAATGGTGGCCGGCTATTGACCTCCCGACTATTCTTTGCCGAATTGCTCCGTTTGCATCCATATCGGTTGTCGGGTCCATCGGCGAGATCTCCTTTCATTCCAACCTCTCTCATAGGTTTTTCTCGACCCTCTGTCCTTTCTCTCTCTTCTAGAAATTTCTTTTTTTCTTTCAATTTCATTTTTCCTCTTTTCCGCCAATCGGAGCGCGAGTTGATCTCTCTCCTTCCGACCACTTCCATTCTCTTCCGCGGGGGCGGGATTTTTCTTCACTCTATCTTGCTTCTTTTGTCACCTCATTCGAGCTCTCTATTTTCTCACAAAAATGAGGTGACAAAGTTACACGTAAACGCGAACGTGACGCGAACGCGCGTGACGTTTTCCATCTGAAATGACGTAGCTTTTTGACGTAGAATACGTCTTATGTTTCGAGACTAGGATGCCACGCTTAAATCGTGAATGTCACGAAAAGTGTTGATCACGAAAATTTTAATAACTTGAAAACAATTAATGTTAGAAGAATGATCTATATCGCATTCGATAGAGTATATAACAAAGCATGTTTTAGACCATCACTCATTTCGTGCTGATCTCATTGGCTCACGCAATCGCAGTGCAAAGTTGAGTCAGAAAATCTGCTCTATGGTGGATATTAAATTAGTCTAGCTCCGGCTTCCTTTGTGCTACCACGACGTTTGAGATGGCATTTGTTTTATCTTTCTGCGCTTTATAAAATGGCTTAAAATTTAAAACTCAATATTTAATAGTGTCTAAGATATCGGCCTTCGAAGTGCGGAAATTTCGCAAAAATTATAGATTTTCCAAATTTATGCCTAATAAACACGAGTAAAATTATAGAAACCGTCACAGGAATATAGATCGAGAGATGGGGAATCTAAAAAGACCCGAATGTCTGATGTTGAGCGTCAGTGGGCTCAACAGGAACGCCTCAAAGTTGAGGCGCCGCGCCGCCAAGATGAACTATAGCTCGATACGAATGCGCCAATAACTGAAAGTTCGAGGCAAATAACATATCTGATGACAAAAACGTTTCTACATGGAGTGATAGAATTCAACCAGTGGAAGCCCATAACGAGGCATAACCGTCAACATTAACAGCATCTTCATCAAATATGATTTAAGTAAGGAGCGACATATATGCGAAAATTTGGGAGACTGCATTCATATTTCATTTTATATTCATAAACAATGAATTTAGATATTCATGTAATGTTTGTAATAGATTTTAGTTTGAGAAGGACTTAAAGCACCCACATAAGAGTAGTGTGATATGTTTGCTCCATCAGTTTCATCAGTCCAAGGTGAATGATTTCATGCTGTGCATTCATTGAGAACAAATTTAAAACTACTAGACACGCTGCAGATGTGTTCCTGAGACGCGGGATGTAGTATCTTCTGAGTCAACCATTTGATGAGCAACATTTGTAGACTAGTCGCCAACATTTCGACCATTTTGCCTGAACAGATAAACAAAGCTAAGAATAGACGTGCAGTGATGGAGAAAGAAGATTTAGATGAAAATTCAACAGGCTAAATCTATGAATCAAAAATATGATGAGAGACCGGCAGAATTAGATAGCATCAGTTTAGCTCATTTTATTGCATGGTATACACCGGTAATGAATATAAGACATATTCAGGGAAAAGATGTTGATGATACAGATGGCCATGAAGCCACTCAACAACAAAATACTGATAATGAAAACGATGGAGCTTATGATATTTTTAGTTCAAACATCAATACATATAGACGCAGAAATGTGGGCACAGAGTGATTAGATACCGTCATTATAGCATCGATGGCACAATCAATTATGAAATGATTACATTGTTCTATCCATTTCGCAATGAAGTTGTAGATGTACGTATTAGATGTACACAAATTCATCCAATTGTACGATGCGAACGAGGTGAACTTTTTTTTAGCTTGAAGGAATGAATACGATAGCAACAGATACAGATGCATTGATGGAAGAACTTAGAGAACTGTGCAAGAAAAACGACGACATTGCAAACAACTTTCAAAGAGAACAAAATGAAAGATGAGTGCATGCGAAGTGTTGTTGGCGAGGCGGGTTATGAGAACAACGATGAATTCGAATACGAGACCGGCAAGGCTATCGCACTTGTAAGAAAGTGTAGCAATGTGATGTCCAAACATCTGCAGAGTAATGTGAACAGAGAGAGTTGATTTTAGAATTTATACCTAGAATATGCACACGCGATAGCGAATGCATACATGTGTATTTGGCCCGTACTGCTGGCAATGACAAAATATTTACGATAGAAATTAATCATGGAAACATTAAATCTTAAATTGATTCGGACAACGGCAGAATACATTTCTTAATGCTTATATAGCCTGTGCGTCCACTGGTAAGGCTGCAGTGAATTTCAACGGGAACACTCTGCACTGTTTCAAATCTGTACACTCTGTATTTAGAATCACACCGCAGAGCAAAAGGGTCAGTGGATTGACTCCTAAGGTCTTACAACAATATCATCGCCAATTCCTTTATTGATGAGATAAGTATGGTCAGTTCAGACGAGTGATGCCGAATATCATCGAGAATTCATTTAACTTGTCACGAGTGATGTGCCAGAGTAATGAAATATTCTCAACTATACAGACCAAGATCGGCAATGTTGAAAGATTGCTTCCTCAGGAGAAAGCAGTTGATTTAGAGACGATTTAAAAGTAAATGGAAAAGTTGCCCGATTTAGTTAGGCTGTTTCATCGCAACAACAGCGTTGATGCTCTCAACAAGAATGCTATCATGTGTAATAAGTTGTTTTGCCAGTAACAAAATTAATGGTTATGACCGGAGAAGTGAATTAGATCCAGCAAGAACAAAACTACACAAGATGGGTATTGTCGAATTAGGAGGCTTGCAGTATCCTACATGCTTGGCTATTGACTCACCGTACATGTTGAGAGTGAACATCGATGTGGACGATGGATTTGTAAACGGTGCGATCGGTGTACTCACAAGGGACCGTAAAAAAGAAGCTAATTTTATATGAAACAATGACGAGGTCCTTGGATAAGTGCGTGACAAATATCAGCGGCAGACATCAAGGAATTTCCGAGTTATAGTCATTAATTCTTCCCATTATAAGTCTATTGAGCAAATCCGTAAATGTTCGAAATCGTTTTTCTAATGTTGTTTATTGATTCTGTGCTCACTCCTGTACAATATGTGAAAGAGATGGGTATAGTAGGTTATGGTTGTGAGTTCGAAAAGAAAGAAACGAGTGAACATCTACAACATCAGCAAAAACAATTCATCTGTCGTTTAAGGTTACAGTTGCCAAATGAAGAAATGGGCACGAATCAAATGTAAGCCACCTTTGATTTCCAAATTCAAAGACAACATAAATGATGCTTTGAAATGGACACCGAACACTAAACGTACAGCGAACATCAATTTAGATGGCACGATCAAATGTAAACGTGAACAGTTCCCATTGGTGCCAACCGCTGAGATCACGGCACTTAAATCCCAAGGTGCTACATTTGATCGTATCTTCTATGATTATGACATATCAGAATAGAATCAACTGTTAATGTTTGGTTTGAATAGAGTAACCAGTATAGTTGGATTATATTTAACTAACTCAAAAGACTACTGTAATTGCTATCTCACTCCAGAGAGTCAAGCATCTTCGACGAAAAAGTTCAGAGACGAATACGAGAGATTGGAATCGCACATGCTGCTAACATTCACCAAACTCGTAAAAAATTTCATATTAAAAATACAAACAACGATACTGTTAGCTACAGCAATGATGACGATTCCATTGAACAACAGAATATTTTAAATGTTATAGTTACTAATCTCAATGCACAGTAACGCATGCACAGTACTTATTACATCTGATTACTTGGCAATAAGTGAGACTTGGATGAATGCAGGTGAACTGTACATATACATGTAGATGGTTTCGAATTGAGGACACAAATTAATCAGTCTGATTGTATTAGATCCGATGCGTTCATCAAACATGGTGTAATAAGTTATAGGAAAGCAGGCGGTATTGTGATCTTCAGAAATATTAACTCTTTAACCGAATGCGAACATACACTGATGACTGGTGAAACTATAGATGACTGATTGACGCTGGTATCGGTAATATTTGTATGGTTAAAGTGTGGTGAGATTTATACTAGTCATTGTTTAAAATGATCCTAATGTGTCAATATCTGATATGGCAATGTTGTTGTTCAGTGCGATGATGAAGTATTCACCAGCAACTACACCTATCAAAGACAACATGGATGTGGATACTGATGTGCAAATTATGATATTTGGAGACTTCAATGTAGATGCTATATTAAACTTACAGCTCTTGGCTTTGTGAAGAAACGTTTCAATTTAGATTACATACCCATCGAATCACCTACTACATTGGGTGGCGGTACTACAGATTTGATATTGATTCTAGTCTGTTGATTTGATATTGATTCTAGTCTGTCGTATATCATACCTCTCTTATCACAGACCACTGATTTGTAAGTTGTGAATGACATATAATTAAGGTTCGGCTAAAAATAACGAGTCTGGTTAAAAAAAATTATTATGTATTGCAAGTGTATTGAACATTTGATGTCAGAAATTAAAAATTTTAAATTGCGTTGTACAAAATGATTTCTTATTCGTCATGTAGCCACAAGACGTATTCTACGACTTAACTAGCGGCCGTGTCCCAACACAGCCCCGTACAATTTTCATTGTTTAGAATTGTAAACAA
This sequence comes from Rhysida immarginata, assembly GCA_023313115.1. Lineage (NCBI taxonomy): Eukaryota > Metazoa > Arthropoda > Chilopoda > Scolopendromorpha > Scolopendridae > Rhysida > Rhysida immarginata. The sequence goes on along the minus strand of JAHWFO010005664.1, from coordinate 74,839 downwards.
TGAAAAAGCTACATCATTTCAGATCGGAAACGTCACACGCGTTCGCGTCACGTTCACGTTTACGTGTAACTTAAACTCTCTATTAAAGAAAACTTCCCTATTTATGCAGAATGAAATGCATGTATAAATATGCAGGATGTAACAAAAACATCGGGACAGTGGGATATCAGCAGAAATACATACCGGATCGAAAAAACAAATAACACGTGTTTAATTTTTTGAAATCTTAAATAACATGTGTTTTAATGGTATTTTGAAATAGTACACAACATTTGAGAAATGTTTTATTTTTGGTGTTTATTGTGTGACATGCATTTCGTGTGTTTGATTGGGGTGAAGTTATGGGGTTATTATTGGTAGAAATACGATTAAACATGACTCCGCATGATGATGTAACAATGACTTATTTTGTTTTAATTAATTAAGGCAAACCATTATAGTGATGAGAGCAACAATCAACCGTAGATATGAGAAAGGAATTGTTGGCTTTCCAGTTCTGAGTCATGACCTTTATTATTACAGACCTGTTTTACTGAATAATATCCATTGTTGCTTTTGGCATTTCTCAATTTTGCCATGGCGCTGTTCAACCTCCCTCTCTGATTGTTTCCAACAATGAAGGTTACATTGTTGCTTGGACTAATAAGTCTTTTTCGTTGGCTTCGGTGACTTTTAAGTGACGTTAAAAACAAACAGAATAAGCATTCATTTCATTAACCAAATTTAGGTTTCTTTTTATTCGCTATTTAACTCCCTTTTAAAATAAAAGATTCTCTGCAAAAAGAAATTATGTATTTTTTTATTTTGTTTGCACTACATTTTGTTTATCTCAGTTCGTAAAAAAGGGAGGTTAAACAGCGCCATGGCAAAATTGAGAAATGCGAAAAGCAACACTGAAATGTCTGAGTACTTATGCTTGATGTTGCGTCTCAAGAATGTTGTTGTGCTGAGGCATTCTTGCCTCGTTGTTGTAATAAAACATTTGCTTGTAATGAAATGCTGATATTCTATGTTTTTTTCTGAGCATAAGGATTCTGGGAGAGATGATGAATGCATGGGATACTGATAGTGTTCTATGACCCGGTATATTGCTTATTATTGCCATGTAGAAGCTGATATCACCTCTGGACTTTATTGCTTATCGTGAAATTGATTATCTGATGAAATGGTGATGGATATTTTCCTTGTACTGTTCAATGAATAATTCAGTGGAGTAGGTGAGAAGTTTTGAAGAATTTGGAGTGGGGTGCATGATCTTCGGTACTGAGCTGAAAGACACAGTTAATGTGTGTTGAGCGACTCTGGAACCTCGAAGATATATTTAGTGTTACCAGTTGCATAACTCGGACAACCCAATTGAAAATTACACAACCCAATGCTAGACGATCGAGAAAGGGCCATTATAGTCTGTTAGTGAGTCATTAAAGGTTGATAATGACTGTCTTGGCCGTAATAGCTGAAGGTAGCTAAAAGTGTTGTAAAGGTTATTTTGAAACCTATGTTGAGCATGGTTATTGAATTGCTCCAGCTGGCTACAAAATGTCTGTATTGAATTGACCGGGCAAGACAGCCTTTGAATATTGTAAATGCCGTTACTTTGTAAGATGTAATGTGTTCAGAAATGATGTTGAGGAGTCACAGGCGGCTGAATTGACCAGACGCAATTTTTCTTTGTAAACAGCACAGTTAGATGTAATATGTTCATTATGCTGAAAACTTAGAAGGAACTAAGCAGATGACCTGTGGGTGTTAACTATAGGTATAGTTAAACGGATATATGGTTGGTCATGAGTGATTAATCTTGTCATGAATATAAGAGTATGCCAGCTGCGTTAGTGAAGGAAATACATAATAGAGGGGCTGATTAAGGGAATCGGTACTGGCGTGAGGTGATTGTTGAGTTGGGGGCTAGGGGTTATTGCTCGATGGTTACAGTTGCCATTGATGATCTGCTGAGTTGTTGAAGCAGATAGTGCCGTTTCGTGCTGATGCAGTAAAAGTTAAATACCCCTGTGATGTTATGAAGGGTGCTCCAAATTGATACTGTAAATGCACATTAGGTTTCGAGGTTACCGCGTCTCTCCTCAGGTGAATAAAAGGGGCACATGACATTTTTGGTGTGTCCAAAGGTACTTGCTGCAGCATAAGTCGATTGTATAGAATTTAAGAGTTGTGGTCACTTGGCAATGGTGGAGCAAAGCTCGTAACGAGGTATCACTCATTAGAAGCCTTATTGTCTCTTGTACATTGAGTAATACACAGCCATCATGGAGAATTGTATAGCAGTTATTAGTAGTTTGGAAGTTGTGATGGGTCATTCAGGCTGCAGGTGACTGAAATGTACACTAAAAATACAGTGTGTTCCAAATTGATTTATACACTCTTTGAAACGTTATAGCTCTGCAACGAAATGAGATAGAAATATAAGGTTTGTTATATATGATCCAGACGGCGCTGTAAAAGCATAACAACACGTTCATTGTTGTTCATTTGTTTATAAACCAAACTGGAGACTTTCATTCGATGAACTTAAGTGGATACTGAAGTGTTATTGGAAAGTGGAGAATGTTTTTGAGGTTCAACGATGTTGGGGGGTTTAATTTGGTACAACACCGCCAACAAGAATAACAATAACAAAACTACGAGGCAAGTTTGAAGCCGACGGAACGGTGAAAGATGTGTTGAAAGGTCGGTGTGGAAGAAAAGGAAGTTCCATTGATAACGAGAGTGTTGATGCCGTCATAAAGGTTTTTGCACGATCCCCAAAGAAATCAGTGAGCTAATGCTCTCGTGAAATTGGTACCGCCAAATCCAATGTTCATCGAATTTTGCGAAGTCAAAAATGGAAGATTTACATTCCGCGACTTGTCCACGCACTAAATGAGGACGACCCAGATGGTGGACTTTTTGAACATGTACGGGTTTAAGGAATAAAATACAACAAACCTTATATATCTATCTCATTTCGTTGCTGGGTTATAACGTTTCAAAGAGTGTATACATCAATTTGGGACACCCTGTAGATGTATAGAGTAATTGTTATAAATCGTTGCGCAATGGGAATTGTTTATTTTTTGTGATTATATGAATTATTGTTGTCAGTGGGACTTGATTATTTATGATGATTATCTGGTTATTATTGTTAACGTGTAAATTGCTGAGGAATTAATTGTTTTTGATTAATTTATCTTAGCGTAGATAAAGAATTTATTAGTGTAGACAAATACACCTTAGTGTAGACAAATAGTTTATTGGTTATTATATTTGATGAGTTGCTTTCTCTTACGTCTGCAGTGTTAGTCTAACCATTAATACACGAATCGAAGAATAACTTGGGGATCCCTTAGCTAACTCTAGGTGTGAGAGCTAAAGGGGGGTACAATTCAATTGTTCCAACCGTTTAGGAGATAGAGGCACTAAAAATTGACATGAATAATTAAACAAAAAGATAAGCTTAAATTCAGAAGTACAGAGGAATAATGCGGAAAACAAATTACTTACATAAAGAAATTTATTGCAAAACAAATTAAATAAAAGTACAATTTAACTAAACTAAACTCTTCTTTTGTATAATTACCACACAATAAAATCTAAAACGACAGTGGAAAATAAATAAAATATTCTTTTGATTCAGATGAATTGCGACTTACCATCTACGAAAGGTAGTAACAGTTGCATATATCAAATTCTAGTTGCATGTATCCATTAAAAATGTGAGTAAGCCAAATAGTGTGACTTGACGTGAAGCCAATCCATTCATTCCAGGTATGGGTCATTCTTCAAAGACGTTCACGAAAGTATCCATAGTTGTGCAAATTACTTCAGGGAAAAATGCGAAAAGTTAAAATTAGATATCACTAGATAAATTTATCAGTATTAGTTGAAAATTATTTTAGATCATAGGAAAAAAAGACGTTCCAATCCTCTTAAGTAGAACAAGGAATTAACACTTCCTTAAACAAAGTTCAATCCAGGGAAAACAATAATAAGGTATTACTCAATCTTCAATAGGCTGAAATAAATAATTAGTACAAGTAAGAATAACTTAGCTGATTAACCAAGGACGTAATTAATGAATTTTCCCGTGTCCAGGACCCGCTAATAAAATTCTGCACGTTGGCTCCAAGAAATATATTAATATTAGCTGATAAACCAAAGATGGAATTAATAAATTTTTAAATATCCAAGATCCGCTCGAAAACATGCCCGTAGGCTCCAAGGAAAAATTCCGACGAGTTTAGAATCCAAGTACGATATTGGAAATCCTCTTCTGACAATTTTTCCATAAAAAAACTCCAGTTGGCAACGAATAATCCAAGATGACGGGGAGGGTGAAGGAAGTAACTTTACAAATGAGAAGTTTCATCTCGTTAACGTGACTCTCCGCTAGAAGCGGTGTCCGCACCTTTCTTTCCATATTTTACGGTACATGGCATAAAATATATGAAGGTTTTTTTATTACAGAATGCTAAGCATACTACATGAATAGGCCTATACATGAATATGATCATGGCTTGAAACGCGTTTGTTAACAAAATCATTAAGTGACCATTTTTATTCAAACATTTATCTGATTATGAAAACACAAGCAGTAATTTCTTTCAAGCTCGACTGTTTATGTCAATATTGTGGCAAGCACGTGTTTCCTCAAAACCGTGTCAGCTGACACAAAGTAAGCACTAAATACAGCTGACATTTTTCTTGCTAGATCAAACAGCATATCCTGGGTTGATCCGCTCCGTGCCATGCAGAGAAGTGTTCATTCGTTGGTCTTAGTCAAAAAATAATTTAATCGCGTTTTTCTTTTTTTAAGATGCAAACAATTTTAACACAATCAGATACCGGGACAATTAGCGTCCCGAATAAATGTTTTCGAGACACCAGGACAACTTGTGAACAACTGGGACTGTCCCGGGAAAACCGGGACGTCAAGGAGCCCTAGGCTAGAACGGGGTGAAACAGTTAACGCTGAACGGTACTGTAAACTATTTACGTTGCTGAAGCCGAAGCCGGCCATCGAAAACAAGTGAGAGGAGCTCTCGAAATGGATAGTAGTGCTCCAGGACAACGCTAGGCCACTTGTGGCCAAGAAGACCCTCCACCTGCTGGAAACATTTCGATGGGAAGTCCTCCGTACAGCCCCGTCTCTGCCCATGTGACTCCCATATTTTCGGCCCCTTAAAAAATCACTGACAGGTAATCGGTTCACCTGGGACAAGGAAGTGCAGAACACCGTGGAAAGGATCCGTATGCAACCTAGGAGTTTCATCACCGAAGTCATCATTCGCTTCTTACGCTCTGAGTTCAGTGCATCATTATCTAAGATAATATTAACTGTACGTCAAATATTCTGTAATTAAATTATTCGCTAAATATAACCGTAGTCTTCTTTTCATTTGCACACTTTATATTTAGTGGACAAGAGGTTTTTTTCTTTCTCCTATCATTTATATCATCTCGAGTGAATTAATTACAACCGCTGCCATTAGATTCTGCCGCTTCACATACCGGGTGTTTCAAAAATGAGCGGTATATTTGAAAAATCAATAAAAACTAAACGGGCAGCGATAGAAATACACCGTTTGTTATTACTATTATTATTATTATTATTATTATTATTATTATTATTATTATTATTAATAATAATAATAATAATAAATTATTGCATCCCTAGACCAGGATATGTACAAATTAAAAGTTCAATCAAGCAAAGTTAGAGCTCGCCATAGTAATCATGCGCATGCTTCCTATGGTTGAAACAGTGTTTAGCCGTACAATTGATAACCTGATTTCGAGTTACGTGCGGAAGAGAATTCCACACCGCAATCACGTTATAAGGAAAGCAATTCTCTTTAAACTTAGAGACAACATAAGGAGGCACAAGCTTATAGCGTTGAGTGTCACGGGTTCTACTAGTGTCATATCAGCCAGCCTTTGACATAGTATATGGGGTGACTAATTATCGTTATAGCCTGAAAGAGTTCTTTTAGCCTCGTATAAACAATTAATTTCTTTAAGGTTGGAAGACCATACAAGTCACAGATCTGGGTTACTGACGTGTACTTCGTGAGAGCTAAGGCTGCTCATATGACTCTATTATAAGCTGACTGAATTCGCTTGATTTGTACCTTTGAGGCAGACGACCAAACAACGATTCCATATTCCACTTTTGGAATTAGAACAGATTTAATAACTTTAATAGTTTCGTTCTTGGTCAGTACCTTCCGTAGGCTGCCGAACAGAAACCTTAGTCGATTTAAATCAATTATTAACAATTCAATGTTTTCTCTGAAGGACAACCTACTATCAAAAGTGATGCTCAACTCTTTACATGTTCGAATTGTGGTCTCTTTTTGCTTGTCAATTTGTAAAATATTAGTCTTAGACTCATTGAACTTAAGCCCGTGCTCTGTATACCATTTATTCAACTTAAGTCCTCATGGATCTGGGAAAGTGCATGGGCTTGTTGCGAGCTCGGATAAGCTTTGTATAACAGGTTGTCATCAACATAAGAGGAAATATTGCAATTTAGCGGTAATTCATAGATTTGCACAGTCGCAGCCGCATAGAATACGGTGGCCGTTGGAGATCCTTGCAATAGGTCTCTGGTCGATGGATACTCGATCACCTGCTGGTCGTTTTCGATGTAATTTGTCCGACCACTAAAATAGTCATGTACTAGATTTAACGTGTTACAATCCACGCCCAATTGCTCGAGTTGTTGATTTAATTGTGACCTATTGATCGTATTGAATGCTTTCGAAATGTCTGTATTAATGATAAAACAGATTAGTCCTTGGTCAAGAGATTCAATAATATAGTCAAGAATCTTATAAATTGTGTAAAGTATGGGAGTTCTGGGTCTACCTCCAGCTTGATTGATTGGTATAGCCGTCCACAATAGTTTAGTTAACTCCCCAAAGATTAATTTCTCAACTATTTTTGCAAGGGCAGATAAAATGCATATAGGTCTATAATTTGTTACATCTTGAACTTGACCTTTCTTATACATAGGCACAATCATTGTTTTCTTAAAATCACTGGGAAAGCGTTGGGCAGCTATAATGTTTTGCAAAAGATATTGGAGCACAATATTTCCAAAGTAACCCCAATTTTTTAGAACCACCATCGTTAATACTCCATCCCTTTTGTGGCTCTTATTACTGGAAAATTTAATGACCGCATTGATTTGGTTTATTGAAGGCACTTGAATTGATCCCTGTTGGACATCGGCTGTTTTGCTGACAGAACTATCATGATCCAGATTTTGTCGGTTAGGATTATCTATCCACCTCAGGTATTGGCTGCTTAACTGTTGTCTCGTTCGTTTATGGACGCGAACACACCTCCATAATTCGAAAGTGTTGGTTTTAGCGCTTAATAATTTTGCACGTTTTACCATACGAACTTCTTGCTTATACTTTTTGTTAGTATTCTTAAGTTCCATTTTGTTGTCCGGTGAAGGGCCAGTCTTAAAAATAGCAAATTTCCGTTTCTTCTCCTTCCAAAGATCAAGTATTTTACTAGTCCACCAACTGCATCTGTGTTTATTTGCTTTTATTATTTTGATGGTGAGACCAGCTTCAATGAGAGCCGAATTGACATTACACATCATGATGTTCCACATCGTGTCAACACATTGTGACAGGAAGTAAGAAGTCCAGTCGAGGGTGGACATCAATCTTTTAAATTTGATCCAATCAACGTTTTTATAGTCATAGGTTGTCCTTGTGGTCCTCTCCTCAGGGCTATTTGATATGACATGATCAGAGAAAAGGCATATCAAGGCATTATTGTTGCAATATGTTTGGGACAACAGTAAATTTTCAGGCAGACAAACTTTCGAAATTAGTTACAATGTTCCACAACAGATGGCGCTGCAGTCTGGAAAAATCTAAACTACGATATTTTCCACATATCCACCATGCGCAACAATAATATGGCGTAGTCTCAGAACGAAATTATCAGAAACCTACAGAATAACGAACTCACAGACTGCGTTTTCTTCTATATCTTTCAAATTGCCTGCAGCGCCATCTGTTGTTGAAAATTGTAACTACTAATTTCGAAAGTTTGTCTGCCTGAAAATTTACTGTTGTCCCAAGCATATTGCAACAAACTGTGTATTTCTATCGCTGCCCGTTTAGTTTTTATTGATTTTTCAAATATACCGTTCATTTTTGAAACACCCGGTATTTTCACCATAAGACCACAATATGAACGCTATTTAGAAACTTAGGGGCTCTCTTGGAAAAAGAAGTTAAATATACTTAAAAGATACTCATTAAACAGTGCTTTAAATTTACGCCATCTGTCACAAAATGAGGAAATGTTCAAGATAAAGAAGTAGTATTTTTTTAGAATAAAAAACGTAGGTACGCGAATCGAAAAAAATGTTTCTGAGAAACCGTATATAAATTTTGACGTAGAATCTGAATATGCAATAAAATGCGGGTTCTCATTGGAAATTTCAAAGTTTCCCCCGTCCCATCTCCGGTGAATGACCCGCTTGAAATAATAAATTTTTATTTCGGACATTTTTTCGTACGATACATGCATTCCGAGATATTTCGATGCCTCAAGTAAACGAATCATCCCATATAGCAAAAATTTTAAGTTACATTTAAGTTATGATAGCATTAATTAATAGAATTTTGTCTGAATTCCAATGAAACGTTGAAAAATTCTTGTTTATATATAGGTGAATAATGCTGGGACTTATGACAGTAAACCTTTAGCAGACGATTTTGAAGTGTGTCGACTGGACGCCATGTTGGATATTCACGTTCGGTAAAAACCCAAACGTTTGGTTTCACTATTCCTACTTCTCAAATTTCCTTTAAATAACGTATAACGAAATTTATTAAATTAAATTTACAAAGTCATAAAAATAATTAGCATATCAAAATTTAGACAGATCAAAATATAAATCTAATACTCATTTGCATCAGAATGCATGATCCATATGCTGTAAAAATAGTATCAACTTCAGAATATTTCATTGATGTTGCATTATCATTATTTCATATTAAGTCGTAAACAAAACACATTCGATTATAGTTTACTCACCAAATTCAGGCTCTCCATTATTATAGGGCGACAAACTTTTAGATTATAAAAGTATCTTTGATATTCCAAGGTACTGAAAAGAAAATTTTGGCAATAAAATTTCCATTGACTTTTACTTTTGCATGATTTACTGTTGCTCAGAAAATGTCCCCATTACTGACAGCAGTAATATAGATGGCTTCTATTCTCGCTATATCTTGATGCCTCCGTGCCCACCACGCACTGTCTTTAAGCATCAAGGAGAAAGCCAGTAAGTTAATGCATAAAATGTTATTGATTTGCAATTGATTCATTCTGTTCATAAAAATTTTTAAAGGTAGCGCAATGAGAACATGCACTGGTTTCTTTCTCAGTTGCTTTGTGTAACTGGAAAATATGAAAACTAAGAACACATTGAGAAAAGGGATAATTCTTATTTCTCTTTCTTTTGGAATTCAGATGAAATAAATATCATTATACTATAACTTACTACAGCAATGTGTTTCAAGCAACAGGCAATTTATTTGAAATTCCTAACTTCATCATTATAGAAGGCAAACCTGTTAATTTTGCTAATTAACTTACATGTTGAATAAAAAATGGCGCAGATACCAGAATTGCTTTGCTTAGATGAGAATGCTACGAGGGTCAGAAAGTGTATCCCAGCGACAGTTAGTGGTTTAGCGAGACTGTTCAAATTTAAAGGTAGCAAAAATCTTATAAGGCAATAAAATAAAAAACAGGCATTTCACACACTTACGGAAGTACGGAAGTCATAAGCAAAATTTCATTTCACAAAACACAATTCCCGAATATTATCAAGGATATGCTAACGAACATCATCGAGGGTAAAGTAAGTGTCAAGTAAGTTTAATCGCTGAAGATCATAGTCGTTCTAGGATTAAGTTGGGAGAGGATTCCCAATGGGGGGGGGGGGGACAATACATATGTGAAAACGTTACGTGGTGAAACTGCACCAAATATCAGCTCTAGCTTTGCAAATAACGCAAATAACCCCCCCCCCCCCCTTACCCTCTTGGCTAAACCCATGATGAAGATAACCCGTTCTGCGATACCGTCTTCCTCCATCTTCGACTGCAATATTCGACTCAATTCTTTTCACTATATGTTATTCTTGGACTGAAATCGAATGAAAACACTGTAATTGAATGCACTATATTGAGTGACACCATTTCGACATCATTTGCTATTTGGAACGTGTATAGAATAAGTGATTGAAGAATTTTGGTTGATTGGAATATTTCAGGCATTCACATGAGAAGAACATCAATCACATTCACATTTCAAACTATTTTATCTACTGTTACTAAAAGTCAAGCTTCTGTTGGTTTCTCTGTCTCTTTATAAATTTTGTCCCTGTAAATAATACACTATTAGGTATTGTGTGTGGTTAATTTTTCATGAAATTTTATTTTTAAATTAAATTTATCGTTAGCCTCTGTCATTTTGCCTTTGTAGAGCATCTTCCTGACGTCATTCTTTGCGATGTGGTTTGGTCATATTGTTTCAAAAAAAAATTTATGAGAAAAAAGATTTTTTACAAACGCACTTTCAATACGTTTTGAAATATCTCTTTCAGGAAAAATTTGAAAAAAATTTTTCTCAGACTACAATGTTCAGGTGACATTTCATGCCGCGGCCTGTCTTTTTCATCGGCTGCGGACGCCATCGTATTGCGCCCGTGCTCCAAGCCAGCGGCGATATTGCTTAAATCTGCAACAATAAACAATGTATTCATTGATCCCTGATATATCGAATTGTTTGTTGTAGCAGTTGGGCAATTCGTAGCAATGAATTAGTACCATTAGAATGCGAACCAACTGAACTATTTAAAAAAATTTATTCCGTTATTATTAGGGTTAGGAACCTTAGGTCCTAAAAACATGTAAAATATGTAGGTTCATATATCCTTGAAATTACTGAAATATTCCCTTTAAATGAATGAATATTCTCTTAAAATTAAGTACTCCTTAACAAACAAATGGTATGAATAATTAGAAATTTCATTTTATTAATTTCGAACATTACAGTGATTAAAAATATATAGCATCCTGTTTTCTGGGGTGAACCTATGTCGATTTGAATGTAAAATAGATTTGTTCTGAGGAAATGATCTTTCTACTTCACACGAAGTAGTAGAGGCTTTGGAAAATGCAGCAATTTCGTCTGCTGTGTAGTTTTGGTCTAGGATAAAAAATTTTGAAATTAATTGCACTTGAAAAACTTGGGTTTTTATAAAGAACCTTTTAGCGTTGGATAAGTACTTGTGTAGATGAAACTGGCAGTGATTCGATTGCTTCCACAACCTTCAACATAATAGCAACTGCTTTATGAAGAGGTAATCGTCCTTCCAAAATTTTTATGCTGTCAAGACAATCGACAATCGAACAGCGCAGGGAAAAACGAAACGAGCGGTCCGAAAGCAACGCTTTCACTGCCATACTCATCCAGGAAATAACCAGGGGAAGTACACTGAACTAGGCAAGAAGCCAGATGAGACCTAGTTAAGTCATCCAGTGGATAAGATTGGGTCCTTTCCTATAAGGACGAATAAGTTGATTGTTGATGACGAGGGGCACGAGGAGCTATGAGATCCAGTAGTCGGGAAAGATGGCCTTTTGGATGTCGTTAAAATTGATGTCCAGGACGTGTCGAGGCCTGCGATGCCTGAGGAAACTTCTAAACGTGAGTGGATGCTCCAGAATATCTGCAACCAGAGGATTGGGATGGTCCTTAATCTTCGGAAGAAACTTCTTCAGTGACTCCTGTACATAGCTACCAATGGGAGGTATCTCAAAACCGTCGGAAATAGAAGTATTTGTTGCAACTCTCCTGTCAAGTTGGGCAAATGTCCTCAAGGTGACGTTTTGGAAGGTTTGGAGGTCCTTCCATCTGGACTTACATATTGTAGCCCAGGCAGGCATACCATAAAGCAAGATGGTTCGGATTACCGTCCTGTACAGCAATAGTTTGCAGTCTAATCCAAGCGCGCTGTTTCGCCCCAGAAGAGATACCAGACTGAACTTTGCCTTCTTTGCCTTGTTGATGGCGTAGGAGACATGGTCGCCCCAATTTAGCTTGGCATCTATTACCACTCCGAGGTATTTGTTTTACCCATTCGAGCTCTCTACCAGAAAGGAAGAGAGGACTCGGGGGTTTTCGAAGTTTCTTTGTAATAAACATTGCCTTGCATTTGTCAACATTTAGATTCAGTCTCCACTTAGCAAACCATTTCTCGCACTGATGTAAGGCATTCTGCAATCGAGATATGACATGAGCGGGAACGCGAGCAGTGGTCATGATGGACGCGTCGTCAGCGAACAGATACAGCTTGCGTTTTGTAAATGTTGGGAAGTCATGGATGAAAAAGTTGAAGAGTGCAGGACCAAGAACAGAACCCTGGGGAACACCAGCTTTGACGTCACACGGGTTTGACATGGAGCAGCCAACCTTTACACGAAATATCCTGTTCGACAGAAAGGATCTAATCAAGGCAATAAGATCGTCCGGAAATCCACAAGTAATCATTTGGTGTATTAGGCCCTCGTGCCAAACATGATCAAAAGCTTTTCGGACATCCAGAAATACAAGACCACCATATTTAGCGCAGTTAAGAGGAGTGTTTAGATCTGCAACAAGCCTCCAGATCTGGAGTTGGCAGGAGTGACCTGGTCGAAAGCCGAATTGCTCTTCACGAACAAGATTGTTAGCCACACAGAAGTCGTTAAATCTCTTAAGAATGGCGCGTTCAAACACTTTTGATAGCATAGGTAACAAGCTTATAGGCCTATAGCTGACATGGAGAGCAGGTTTTAGATCAGGCTTCGGTATGGTAAAGATAACAGACTCTTTCCACTTGACAGGAAAGTAACCATGTCTCCAACAGTCATTCATGGCCCTGGTAATAGTCGCAACAACATTAGGAGGTAAGTTCTTGAGAGTGCTATTAGTGATGGAATCGATACCTGCTGCTTTCCTGCTTTTAAGATGCTTGATGACATCGGAGATTTCGTGAACACCAATAGTGTCCTCACAGGTAGAAATACGATGAGTGAGCTCGTATGCGATGCATCCATCGTTGACAAGACCAATATTTGGGAAATTATCCGGGTTGTCCTCACCAGGAGTAGTAAATTGTTTAACCAGGGATTCGGCGATCAGTTGAGCTTTATCTTGACACCCGTGACAGCATTGCCATTTGCGGTAAGCAGCGGCGGTAAGTTGATGGGTCTGTTTTAGAGCACTTTTAGAGCCCTTACAGTACCCCAGAGCGAGTTGTCCTGGACTGACAGGAACTTTAGCTTTTCGCTCCATCTTTGATTACGTAAAGATTTAACCTCCTCCTGGACCTTGCGAGCTAGCCATAAACTCTTCGTCTTGAAGAAGGGAAGTCGTTTACGCTGCCATAACCTTCTGTAAGAATTTCTTTCAAGTATGAGACGCCTGATGTAAGTAGGGAGGTCGAGATGTTCAGGACGCTTTCGATCAGTAGTGAAAGTACTGGAAGCTGTAGCATCATTGATAACACGAGTAATAGAACTGATATTTGCATTAATATCCTCATTGTCAATAACCTCCTTATATGGAATGCTGTTTTCTCTAAGGATATCCCTGAAGAGTTTCCAGTCTTGTTTGGAGCGAAGCCCAATCTTAACATCGATGTTCAAGCCCACAAAGATAAGCATCACTGGACGGTGGTCAGAGGATAAGTCGTCGACTGTGAAAATATTATAGCACTTAAAGAATCCTTTAAGAACTACAACGTCCAGCACGTCGCTGACAGGAGAATGGTCGTAGTAGTACGTGTCATCAAGGGGTCCAGCAACAAAGGTGTCAATCTCGTTTAGAGTATATCCATAGAGGAAATTGCCATTTTGGTTGGAGCATTTGGAATTCCATGCAGGGTGCTTAGCATTAAAGTCTCCCGCCATAACCACTGGAACGGGCCCAGAGAGCAGCTCATCAAGCTCGCACGGTCCAAGCTTGTGCCTAGGAGAATTATACAGAGAGGTGAATTTAATTTCACCTGCGTCGGCGTCATTTATTATCACGGAAACAGCTTCCATTCCTACATAATTTGGAGTGACAGTCTCACGATGATCAATGCCATCTTTGACAATGATAGCTGCTCCACCAAATGCTTGACTGGCGTTGTTACCCAGAGGTCGATCCTTTCGATAAACATGATAACCCGGCAAGTTAAAAGCTTGAGTTGATTTCAGGTGCGTCTCACACACGAAAGCTATGTCAATATTCCAATTTATGATGAAATTGTAATATTCGATGCGCTTCCGATAGATTCCCCTGGCGTTCCATATATTGCAACGAAGCTTTCCGTGGGTAATTGTTCTGTAGTGGTTTCTGTCCATGGTCAGTTCTTGATTTCGTGGGACGCAACCTGTGGCAGTACGTTGTCACTTTCCTTACAGAGGTTAAGAAGGTTACCCAGACTCCTATAAATGCTACGCAATTGGATTGGATCGACCGCATCTGAATGAGAAGAGGTGGATGCGACTGAAGCATAGGTTCTGCCATCAACTACTTTAGTGCTTTTGATCCTTTTGACTTGGGGATATTTCGGACAC
>JAHWFO010005664.1:24444-55185 GCA_023313115.1 Rhysida immarginata | reverse complement strand
AAAAAAAAAAAAAAAAAAAAAAAAAAAAGTCTATCTCGATAGAGTATTATTAACATTTTTCAAATTTTTCTTTCCTATTTCACATTTCTTTTTTTGCTGATGTTGTAAAATTCTCTGATTTTTTGTAAAATTCCCTGACTTTAAAGAACAAGCAATATTAGCTGTTGCTTTTGCAATTGATTTATGCAGGCAAACTGATCCTTGCAAAAAAGTCTATAAGCGAGGTAAAATTTTGTTAGCACATTTTTTCACTTTCTTTGAACAGAATTATGTTTCTTCTTTTCCTAGTTCCAAAAATGTTACCAAAATTAACCCATGTCAAATTCTGAACATCAATATTTATTGTATTTGTCGCCAACCTGATAATGGCAAGCTCAAAATGATACAGTATACAAATTGTAATGAATGGTATCATTCCAGCTGTATTAATTTTACAATAAATGCCTCGCCTTGGAAAAATGAAAAAAACCATGGAATTGTGAATTTTGAGAAGGCCCTAATTTGTTTCCAAAAGCCAAGAAATTTTGCAGAAATTTTTCAGTTGTAAAATTTAAAGTTTTTAGATGGAGCGGTACTGTGATGGATAATGGGGAAAACTTCACTTTGACAAATACATGCCCAGTTGATTCATGTTTAAGCATTTTTCATGCTCTTAATGTTGAATCAAACGAATCACTTGGAAAAAACATAATCAGTTTTGACAGTGCCTCCGTATAAAAATTAAGTGAAATTTTGCAATTTGCAAGAAATGAACAGTTTGATCTTGCACGTCTAATTTGGGCTAAGCACATAGGCTTAAAAGCAGAAATTTTCGTTTATGACTTTTGGGGTGATTTATATAATTTTGGGAAGGCCGTGGCCTGGTGGGCTTTCACTGAACACAACTTCTGTGAAGTTAAGCTACATCAGGTACGGCCAGTCACTGGATGGACGATCATCAGTGAGATACGATCTTCACCCCCCCCCCCCCCCGGCTGCTGCGACCATCATACAGCAGTCGTGAATCCAGGCCCCCATCGTACGAACTCGTCGGCCTCTGGCCTTACAGGTCCCGGATGGACGTATTGGATCCCAATTCATAAATTAAAAAAATAATAATAATACGAGATTTCTTAATTACATTTAAAAGAACAAGCTCATGTTCCAATGATTCCTTGATGTCAGAACTACTGACGACTTTTCCCGTGGTTTTGACAGACTAATTGATCATAATAAAGTTACAACATTGCAGTCACTCCTTGATGCTTGGACTGCAGAACGTACTCATGCTCCTGCTACAGCATACTATAATATGCCATTTTTACTTATCCCAACTACTGATGTTCGCCTAACAAATTTGCCAAGTTCTTTTTTTCCAATCAAACTTTTTTTAGCAGGTGCAGTTTACTTTAAACCACCAAATCATTTTGTTAGTAGTTTCACTTTCCAAAATGTTATGTACTATTATGATGGTTTAAAAGAAAATCTATGTTTAAAACCTTGGGATTTACTTCACGATTTGGCAATTTATGTGAGTTCTTCTCTGTATTAATCTTGTCTGTTTTTTTAGATAATATCTTGACTGGCTTGTTTTTGCCTTTTTAATTGTTCTTATAACAATTTTTTTATAAATAAATGTTTTACCATCTGCATAATTAAATTAAGTGTGAATGTTTATTTCATTTACAACTTTAATTAATGTCTATATATTTATAATCTTTAAAATTACAAATATGCAACAGATACAAAAATTAAGTCAAACCACTCTAAGTTACGTGAGGGCAGTTAATTAAGAATTCTTTCACACGCCGATCACGGACGGAGTGATAAGTTTATCTTTTCGTCAAATTTGTATTTTGAAATATTTTATTATATTTTATAAACAATTTTTCGATCATGGTTTCAATTTCAGTTTCGTTTCGATCATCTTGCAGTAATGTATTTTCATTTTAATTACGTATTTTTTGATTTATGCTTGTGGAAAGTGATTCCTGATCCTTTTTCGTGTCTATTTGTACAGTTGTACGCGGAACACTTGAAGAGTGGTTTGGAATTAATTATTCCTTGGGGCCAAAATTGTCATAAACAAACCAGCCAACAGCTAACTAAGGTCCGAATAACGGAATTGTTATTTGCATCCGGGTCCGAATAATGGAATCGTTATTTGCACCCGGGTCCGAATAACGGAATTGTTATTTGCACCCGGGTCCGAATAACGCATGCCTATTTCCAATACCAGGTACAGTCGGGTGCAAAAAGGTTTAGACTTAAGTCTTAGTTGAGCACGTGAATAGCACATCTCAAGCGTATACCTGCTACCCTATTTTCAGGCAGAACGGACAGGTCCAGTCTAATCTGCCTTGACTCTCAGTAAAAGTACCCGATTTTGCAGCCGATCAACATCCGATAAGCTCAGTTCCTACGGAGCAGGTAAAAACCTTTTTGAACCCGACTGTACCTATCTTTTTTCTTTTTTCTCTTCACTTTTGTCTTTTCGCTAAAGATGGGTTCCTGGTACCCGAAATACTATGCGGTATTTCAATTTTATTCCTTGTGGATTAGATATTTCCCCTTTTTGGTCAATTATGACTGTTTAAGTGCCCAAACTTGCGGAGAATTAAAAAAAAACAAAAAAACAACCCAAATGAATAGAAGAATTTCAGTCGTAGCACTTCAAGAGAAAGGTTTCAAATAGAGCGCTTCAATACATGTAGAGTCAACAAAATTTTCTTTTCTTCATTCTCTGCTACTATCAAGTGAAGATATGTGTTTAGAAAGGAGATAGATTTTTTAGAAGAAATAATTAAAGAGACTCTGCTTCTTTGTTTTCCCTGTTTTTAAAACGGGCTTTAATCCAAGTCTATTCTAAAATCTAATATCATAATATAAAAATATTTCCTAGAATTAATAAATGATAGTAATAGTTCTTACTTTGTAATATATTTCAAAACAGTCTTTCTTAATTTGTAGATATGAACATGTTCGTTTTCTTTATTATTTAAAAGAGCCCCATTTCATCTAATAAAACTGGCAATTCCTCATTTGGTGAAGAGCAAAGGAAACGTTATAAATATATCCAGTGTAGTAGGATCAAGAGCAGTGAGTAAATATAGGGGTTGGACAAAAATATGAAAGCAGCATTACATCGAGCCGAATGCTCCTCGGCTATAAAATATAAACCCGTGTTGTTGAATAATGGTATATGACTCTTCATTCAAAAATTACGCTTTTACCATTGCCACAAGAATGACACAACTAAGCACAATCACACTTGTAACATTGATTGGAAACATTCTGAAGCTCGATTCATTGGACCGGTCTTCAATTTTCGTATATTGGGTCACAATCCTTCTCAAAAGGATTAGTTGACAATATCATCCACGCTTCTGCTTATTAGACGACGTTTTCACAGAAACTGTGTACAGGTGAATAAAAAGTAAGGGGGCAACTTCCGGAGGTGATTTCTGACAGGAATGAGAACAATAAAGTTTATATCAACATATGTCTGGAAATGGACGGTGAGTCTGCAATAAAGCAATTAGTTCTGGCATAGTCAATTCTAAAAGCGTTTTCACCTGCTTGACAGGAGTTGAGATAACTGAAATTGATCGGTTATAAATTCTAGTAGCTTGAACGAACATCGTAGAAGTTTAAAATGGACTTGGCCTTTCAGAGTGGAAATTTGGATCAGGTTTATGTCTGATGTGGGCTTATTACAATACTTTAACTGAAAATATTAACCATTGCATTAATAAATAAATCTCATTTTAATAATAAGTTAAATAAATGAACTAAGTTAATCGCTGCTATCTATTTCAGTAAGATAGTCTTTGCAGATGAAATATTTAATGCATTTATTAAAAACATTGAAGAGGACCATCTCGGCTTGTTCTTGGAAGGAATAACGGACTGCCATGTGGTATTAATTGCTCAGCTAACTTTACAGCTTTAAAGGAGAGAAGAGCTAAAAGAGAAGATTGCAAACAATCAGAGGCGCCATCTATTGCGGGAAATAATTCCGATTTCTGTAATAAATAGTAAAAGAATAATAAAACAAAAAAAAAGAGAGACATGTGCGCACAAGAGCGTTTCCAGGGGTCGTTACAAGCTCAAGGGAAGACGAGAGGTTTTGGGAGGAGAAGGCCCGCCAAATTTGAATTTAAAATGTTCAGCACTTCGCTTAAATTTGCAAATGCTTACCACCCCCAGACTGATGGCCAATCTGAGTATACCAATCAGACAATCATTCAAATTCTGAGTAATTATTTAGGTATTGACCATTCTGATTGGAATGTTCATTTGACCATGGCCGAAATAGCCATAAATGCATTGGTTTCAGAGACCACCAAGATGTCTCCATATTATTTAGATTTAGGGAGGGCGATTCAAATTCTTCCTTCCTTGAATAAATATGCTAACATAGAACTTAAACAACTTAGGAATAAAATAAAACTATTTTACCACAACGAAAAACCAAACATAGAACTTAATCAGGACTCTTATGCCTCCCATTTGTGTAGCCTATTGAAACAAGCCTATGCCAATATAAGTGTTATCAGCTTCATTTTGATTGAGGCTTAGCCCCATTGCTTTTAAAGAAGCCCCATTGCTTCACAATTTTATCCCAGATCACATTTAAGAGGCAAAAAGTTGTATGAAAAGTATTTGGGTCCATTCCGAATCAAAAAAATAATTAAAGTTTTGGCACAAGTGGCAATTCTGCCTACGTTGGGTGGGGCATATGTTATACATTGTTCTTTTTTAAAGAAACACATTGAAAGGGATAGTGAGAGGAAAAAGCCTCCCTGGCCTATAGTGGATCCACATTTAACTGCTGTACGAGGGAGGACCCAAAAATAACCGGACTGAAAGCGCGTGGCTCTTTACAGGCATAGTAGAGAATTCTCCCGCTAGGTGGCTCTAATAGAGACCTTCCCAAATCAGTTGTCCAAGCGGCATCTGCATAGGAGGATAAAGTTTCATCGTAGTGTTATTGTTCTCAACTGTTCTCGTTTGCCGCCTGCGAAATCGTTATGGCAGATTTAAAGGAACAAAGAGTGTGTTTGAAATTTTGCTTCCTGCTTGAAAAATCGCCAATGGAAGCTTACCAAATGCTTCAATAGGCATTTAAAAGGATGCTATGTGCCTTACACAAGCTTTTGAATAGTTTCGACACTTTAAATGTGGTGAGATAAGTGTTGAAGATCTTGCCCATTCTGGACATCCTTCATCATCTCGAAACGACGAAAACACTGAAAAATTCTGCGAGGATCGTCGTTTCACGATCGACGAAATTTCAGAAGAGACAGACCTAGTTCTTTGCGTGTTTTAATATATTATTTGTTTTAAATTTTCTTTAAATAGTTCGTAGCACCACTGGTGGTAAATAATTAAATACAAAATTTAATAATTGTAATTAGGGACGGGACATGGGCCACCCATTTTGGTGACTTTTAGTGAAAATCATGAACGTTTGCCAAAAGTGTGCAAGAAACTGTAAATCGACTCATTTGAGTGACTTTCAGGGATGAACTTTTGTTCTCCGCCCTTCATATTCGCCAGACCTAGCCCTGTGTGATTTTTTTTCTATTCCCGAGAATGAAAAAACCCAAAAGGGAAGCGTTTCGATTATGTGGAGGCTGTAAAAATACGAAGTTGAATAATTCCAGAGGTACTTCAAACAGGGCAAAGAAGAGTGGACAAGTGCATCGAGTCTAATGGAGAGTACTTTGAAGGAGAATGATAGAATTTTGTAAAAAGCTTAATTAACTTTTCATAGGAACAGTCCGGTTATTTTTGGATCCCCCCTCATATACTGGGTAAAAGCAAGCTCTTAGGCATCGGGGGCAAAAAGCCTCAGAGGCAGTTTTTAGTTCAGTAGGTGGGTTACCCAATTCCCCCATGGGAACCCGAGGGTAACCTCTATTGGCATCAATGCCTCATTGAAAAATTTTTTAAGTCCAATAGGAAACCCCCGACACCGCTGGCAGAGGATGGCAGTATGGGTAGGCGTTTCCCAGCGAAGAGACAATTGCGCTCTGAATAGCAGTGATGATAAGCGAACCAATAAAGGTGCGTGATCGAAGGACATTGTTGTTAGCATATTGCGGGCTTCGAAGAATTTAGATGCAGATAGTGAGCCAAGGGATTCGAAGCCGCGATTGCAGGGGGCGAGAATGTCACAAGGTATTAAGTGCTCAGCTAACTTTTCAGCTTTAAAGGAGAGAAGAGCTGAGAGAGAAGATGGCAAACAGTCAGAGGCGTAATCTATTGTGGGAAATAGTTCTGATTTCTGTAATAAACAGAAATATAATAATAAAACAAAAAAGAGATATCCGTATGCAAGAGCATTGCCAGGGGGCGTTACGAACCTCAGGGGAAGACGAGACGGCCCGCGAAATTTGAAGAGTGTGAACGCTCGCTTGCGTGCTCTTTGTAAACGAATTTGTCTCAAGCTGCTGCATAAACAGCTGTTAAAGAGGCCGTTGACACAAGTGAGGCACATTTGACAGCAGGGGATATGGGCTCAAATAGCTCATATTTGTTGTTAGTAACTGCTCAGGAACCGCCTCAGCTAAATGTGATTAATTCATGCCTGTGTTTATCAAGATTAGATGATAACTTATCAGGAATATCGCCGAGCTTTGTCAGCAGAAGCCAGCCAGGAGTACGATGAGAGAGAGAGACAGAAAATATGATGTATCAAGGGTGGACAGCTCTTTTTGATGGCAACAATCTATTGTAGGAATCTCCATAGCGTCTTGCAATGTCTGATGACCTCAAGCTTATGACGCCAGTGGAGGAGAAGTTGTTTCATCGCCATGTCAGCAAGATTTTACTGTATATCCAGAGATTAACGGTTGTTTGCCAAAGATACCTATGGTGTTATAGAGGACCTTCTTCCATCACCACATCAGGATGGCGTTTCTTCAGTGATAGCACCCTGAGGACTAAGAGGGTTTCTTGAAGAAGGGCTTGGCTGCATTGCTGGCCAGATACAAGGTAGGCCAATCTTTCTCTTAACCTTTATCTTGGTCTTCCCCATTCACGCTCTAGGACATTGCGTGTAAATTAACGTTCTCCTTTTATTGGTTTCTACAGTTCTTTCTCTTTGAGACGCTGTGTTTTCACCACCTTCCTGTTAGTTGCGGTGTCATGCCTTCGTCCTATAAGGGAGAAAGTTTTTTGCTACGAGGTTGAATCAAAGAATAAGTTACACTCAGCACCATCTGTGGTCGAAGAGTGCCAAATATTGCCTGTATTTCTGCAATTGCAATGTGGCATGATCCTACCTGTTCACGCGTTTACTACGTATGCAAGAGTATTGTTGTCATTACAGGAACTGGTTGTACACTCCAAGTATAAGATTCACAGAACAATCCGTTTTTTGTGGGAAAAGGCTTAAATTGCACTGAAGTCCATAAGGAAATTTGTCTACGGGGGTACTGTGCTTTCTCGTCCTGCAATGCCACACCACACACAGCTCGCATTACTCAGGAACTGATGTCAATGTTTAAGTAGGAAGTGTGCAATATCCACCACACTGCCCCGACTTAGCCCGATGTGACTATCATTTTTTCGTGCAAATGAAATGTCACCTGTGAGGAAAACAATTCCGCACTGATGATGACGTTAAAGATGCAGTGCTGACATAGTTGAGAAATGCCAGAGTGGTTTTTATTGCAGCAGCATAGAAAATTTAATTTCATGTTCAGACAAGTGTTTACAATTGTTGGATGATTATGTAGAAAAATGAAATAAATAGTGCACGTTTCCTCATAATGTATGTGTGTATGGGATCTTAACTTATGTGTTTTTACTGTTTCAGAGTGTAACTTACTTTTTGATTCACCCTCGTATTGTAGTACCGGCGAAGTATGCTGTGTAATACAAACCAGTTCTTAAATTTTAACTTATTTAATGTTTGTAATATATGATCTAATTTATCCGGTTATTATTTTCTGTATGGAAATATGTGCTATCTCTCACTGCCCATGTTTAATTAAATCTACCTGTTGATGTTATTTAATTATTCACACTTTTTCCACTGCAAATCCTCTTAATATCCGTGACACGGATCACTGTGCTTCAAATCGCTCAAATCACACAATCTGCAACGTAAATAAACACACTGTGGGTGTGTTATGAAAGAATGATATAGTTCTTCGGTGCCATCTACCTTGGCAAATATGCATTTCCGGACATATTTTGATACGAACTACTTTGTTCCCTTTTCTATCAGGTACACTTCCGGAAGTTTGCCCTCTTACTTTTTATTCACTTTGTATGTTTATGTTTTGATATACAGGATGACTTAAAAGTAAGGGGACAAACGAGTGGAGATACAACAGATTTGGTGTATCTCCACTCGCTTTGAAATTGTATGGGGGGGGGTGGAGGGTGCAGACTTCGGCTCACCCTGTATATCATAACATATGATACTGCCTCTGGCAACATCACAAATGAAATGAAATAAATTGTCACAGAGGCACCAGGTAAGAAGGCAGAAACAATTCGCTCTTTTGAAACTCGTTAACTTTGATTTGAGCCAGTATTACTAGTGGCGCACACTCTGAATGAAAAAAATTGAAGCTTCCCACGTGCTAGTTAGGTGTTTAATTTCACTGCGCAGCAAAAGAATGTTGCGTAACTTTTGCTTTCAATATGAAGCATATTGTCAACTTCACACCAGCTAATGCTGTAATATTTCCTTATTTATGTCCAGCTCCTGTAGGTCTTAGTGAATACTTGTATGTCATTACTGTTACTTTTTCCATTTCAATTTTTTTTAATGTTTTTTTCTGTATTAATTGCAGTTGGGTAGCGAGTTTACAGAATATGCAATAGCAAAATCTGCATTGGACCATCTTACAAGAATCGCAGCACTCGGTAAAACTTCTACGATATACGATGGCGTTTGAAAACGTATGTCTTCATGGCTGTAACTTTTTAATTTGGAAACCGATTTTCAAAATTATTTTTGTACCTGATAGCTATATTTTTCCTTTATGCAATGCACTGTTCACTTTTCGACATCCCCATCCCTTTCCACGCACTTGACTAGTCGAGCAAACCCGTGGGTGAAGAATTCCGATGGTTGCTACCGACACCACGATTGAATGGCAGCTTATACCTCGTCATCAGAACGAAAATGGTGTCACATAAGATGCTCTTTCATCTGTGTGAATAGAGGAGGTGAGTACTTTGAAGGAGACAAAGATCAATAAAGTATACAGGGTGTTTCAAAACTACCGTATATGTCAGAGATGTAAAGGCAGGTAGAGGGGACCTAAATAAGCAGATTTTGTATAGGAATGTGGGTGCGGAAATGCCACGAGAGGGCACTGTTGAGTTCGGCAGAACGGCGGATAGGATGAGGCGGACCTGTTCCTTGGCCACCGCGCTCCCTAGATTTGACGTGCTTGTATTTCTTCTTTTGGAGTCACATTAAGGGCGTGGTGTACGATGCTCCCAGAATATCTGAAGATCTGCTTTCCCGATTGTCTGTTGCTGCTGGAATTGTGCGTGACTTGCCTGATGTTTTTACTAATGTACACTAATCCATGCACCGCCGCTGTTAGTCATGTATCACTGCTGGTGGTTGCTCTTTCGGGCAGCTGTTGTAAACTGTTGATAAATAAATTGTTGCTTTCCTTTGTCTTTACTTGTCTTTTCATTTACCTGTTGTTAATACTGCCTTACGTGCTAGCACTTCAACGTTGGATTTCCGCAACCACATTCCTATACGAAATCTGCTTGTTTAGGTCCTCTCTACCTGCCTTTACATTTCTGACATATAGTTTTGAAATACCCTGTTATTGAAATAAAAAAATTAAAAAAAAAGTTCGGTTATTTATTGAACAGATCTCGTATGTCGAAACGTGAATAGTGTATCACATAGAGAAAAAATGTAACTATTAGTATGAAAAGAATTTTGAGAATTGGTTCCAAATAAAAAATTCACAGCCATGGAGGGATTACTTTTCAATCAAACCTCTTACTATCTTTATCTATAAAGAAGAAAATTT
Organism: Rhysida immarginata; assembly: GCA_023313115.1. NCBI lineage: Eukaryota > Metazoa > Arthropoda > Chilopoda > Scolopendromorpha > Scolopendridae > Rhysida > Rhysida immarginata. The sequence goes on along the minus strand of JAHWFO010005664.1, from coordinate 45,178 downwards.
GTTTTTGTGTTTATTTCTTATTCAATTCTACAGTTTTATTTCGAACTTCATGAAATTTTGCACACCTGACCTTCAAAGCAAGAGGAAGGTCACTTTATACATGTGATTTTGAAAAAACAATAATTATCTATAAAAAGGTGACTTAGTTTTGAATCTGCAGTCCGAAATATTGAATCATGATGTAACAAATAAATAAAAACGAGATGAGGCAGTTCAATAAAGAGACTGCGCACCTCCCATCGCACATCTGCATGGAGGTAGGTTGGTATTTGAATGCAGTTGACTTTGAACCATCAAGAGCAGCCACCGTTCGTTTCGTCTCTCTGTCTGCTTTAGTTTCCTTTCGAGCGTCGGTTGTAGAGGACGTTGTTCTGTAGTAGTGCCACAAACATCAGAAATACCGATAATCAGAAATACTACAAAGAAGTCCTAATCAAGCTGAGGTAAAGAGTAAGGAAGAAAAACCGGATTTGTGATATAATAATTTTTCAATTGGCCGAGCAAATAAGCGTGGCGGTGTAGAATGTTTTTATTTAACAGAATCATCGGAAGCGGTTGTTATACGACAGTATACGACCGTTACCGATGCTTATAGACGCATAGATTCTGCATCAGGACAACGCGCCAGCCCTATCTGTAAAACAGTTTTTTAACGGACAAGCGCATTCCTGTGCTCGAACATCCTCCGTATTCACCAGATCTGGCTCCCTGTGACTTTTATCTCTTTCCAAAAGTGAAAAGTGCATTGAAGGGAACACATTTTCAGTCTGTTGAAGAGATAAAAGCAAAAACGGCAGAATTGTTGAAGAGGTGACAATGGATGACCTACAGCATTGCTTTGAACAATGGAAGGAACGTATGGGTCATTCCATATCAGTTCAACCAGGCCATGTCACTCACCTTTTCAGATTATGACAGTTTTTTACATCTTGCTATTACCAAGTTATGAAACCATGCCAAATTATTTTGGCCTAAGTCAAATACTTTTGGAGATACAGGGTGTCAAAGTTTCAATAAATTAGGCGTTTTAGGTATTTCCACAGCTCCGCGACGTCCGTAGCGTTTGTTATTAAAAAAATCATAACTCAGTCAAAACTGAAGATATCGATACCATTGTTTTACTGAGTGGTGTAAGATATGCCAACTCTAGAAAATAATAGTTTGTGTTGCTATTTTTACATGTAAAATTGTTATTAATCAATAAAAACAACAATTTTTTCAATTTTTTTAATCGGTGAACGTATTTTTTTCAAAATTCGATTACAAAGTGAGACAGAATAGTTATCAAGGTGTTTTTATAATAAACCTTAAGTCATGGCCTAAAATAGTTAATAAATAAAAATAATGGGGTTTTACCTGCCTTTTGGTTTTTGTCGGCTTTTAATGTAAGCAATTTTCGTTTAAAAATATTTATTCCCGCTTCTGGATTATACTTTATGACAAGCCTGAAGTGTTTTGTTAACGCAATTTGGTAAATAATAAATCCTTAGAAGTCTATTTGAGTCCTTTAATGAATAATAAAATAATAAAATACAAGGGCATGAATATGATAGTTAAATTGTGACCTTTCACCTCTGATTGTTCCAAGTTGTGGGCAGTCACATTGGCCCTTTTGCCCCTTGACTGTCACCTCCCCTCCTTCCTCTCTTTACACATCTCGGCCAGCGAGATTTAACAAGAATGAATTAGTAAAAGATTCATTTATCATTTATAGCTAGCTCAAACTTTATTACTTTAATCACCAATCAAAGGCAAAGGTCGGGTTCTTTAAAGAAAATGGCAATATGTGTCTTATTTATTCAAAAAAGTAGGCAAGATCAAGAATTAAAACAAGTAAAAAAAATTTTATTCAAAGATAAAACTTGACCAAAGAGATACAAAAAAAAAATAAACCTTAACCTAAAAAAAAGAAAGGATAGTTCTTATCACAAAGGAAGAAAGTTAAACTTACATGAATCCAATTACTTATATCTATAAATCCAAAAAAATGTTAATTTACAGAAATTGCAAGTTACTAAATATCTTAAACTCTTCCACCACCCTTAGAATTATTTGACTTATCTAGAACACCTCTCTCTAATAGTTCACCTAGGGTCTAGGTCACTTAATAATCTGATTTTCACCTCTCTGTAAATATGTAGAATGGACACTTCAAATAAACATGTTACTTACTACTTCATGTTGTATTGCTAAACCCATAACTCATAATTTCGTTGAGCACCACTTCCAGATTTGAACACACAAATTTAAAAACAGGCCATAACACTTACACTATTCACTTTTCACTATTTGGAATAATCACAACATACTCTTGAAGAACAAATATACACTTTCGGAGAAACCGGATCGATTGATAACTGAGTCTAATGATTGGCTCAAACTGTCCCCATCAAGTTCAACAGATGACTCTTCTTGTTAAGTTGTCTTCACTATCTCATCTCATAAATGGTATGCATCTAAAAGGCTGATCACTCGGGATACATGCTGTATTCAGGCCTCCCGATTTTAGATCAATGTGGGCATCACAACAACAACAGGGATTTGCAGTTTGATCTCACTTCTAAATCTTGATAAATTCTCGCCGATAGAACCTTCAGATGATGAAAGTCATTCCTTGCAACTCGTATAAGATGATGAACAGTTAAATATCGAGTGGTCTGAGTGGGGTGCTCAGAATGAAGGGATCTACATGGCCTAGGTTGACCAGGTCAACACCAACATCAGACACCCCCCCCCCTCATTAGTACTCCTACTATTCACGCCTCTATTATGATCTGATGAGTTCACCCATTACTATTTGTTTGATGAGACTACACAAGCTACTTTAGAAGGAGAAGCCTATAAATGAGCTTAGCCAACTATGGAAGTTGCACAGCCGCCTCACAAATCAAGCTAACCCCCCCCCCCCTCCAAAGTTCCAGTATCCATTGAAATTTTCCATCCAAGAGCGGAGAGCACGCAGCCTCTCCTCTTACTCGCTCCTTAGTAATCTCATGACTTCTTCGATTCGTCTTCCCCTTAAACATTAGACCCATTTCCGACCTCCCTCTCATTTCACCTTTTACACACTCTCAGTGTTTTTATCATATTAGATCCATTATTTTCTAATGTATAAACTGAACTTATCTCAGAAACTACTTTTATTTTAATCCAATATTACCATATATCGAAGCATTCAGAGAAGAAATTGTGAGGAATTCAAGAAGTAGTTTCATCCTGTTAGAACACCTCCCCTCCATTTAGCCCACGACTTATCTCTAAATCATTTATCCACATTTATAATTTTTATTTTGTTCAAAGTTGCTCACTCTACAAAAATTTTCTCATAATTGTATCCTTAATAACAATTCCCATAATCATTATTGCTGTTTAAAAGGCCATGTCGTTTCCCAAACTGACTTCATTAATTCAACACGTGAAAACGTCACAAAATTTTATATAAAAATGATTTATTTATTTGTGAAGGCGTGACTTGTTGGTAAGTTGATTCACATATTCAGTTTCTTATAAAAAAAAATTGTACACGCGTCCTGAGCCTTTTGTGATTGAAGTGCTTATTTTTGCAAGAAGATTGCACAAAGGCACGAAGAAAATGAAATTATGGGGCAGGACCAAAAGGGTGCATGAATTTCACTTGTACGTCACCTTCTTCTTCATGCTTGGAAATAATTATGCCATAAAACCACTGATCATCATAAGCACATGTTATGTATGAATTTGTGCTAAGTTCCGACAATTTAATAGGTGGGGGGGGGGACTCTTCTTGAGAAAAGCTGTATATTAAGGTAAAGTCCTCATCTACATTAACTCTTTTTTGTATCAATGGTATCATTAGACTGTGGACAGAATTCGTCTGAAGCTGCGAATTCCAGGGACTGTGTTAGCTTTAGAAAATGTGTTCTCCAGCTGTTGACGGGTTTCTAATAAAGTTTCTTTTTGTAAAAGCCAGAAATTAATGTTGTCAATCTTAGAAGTACAAAATCTCATAACTTTCTTAACACTTTCGATTGCACCTCCTAAAGTATTTTGAGGATTCTCCCTTGCAACTAAGCGCTTTACGTTTACAGTCCCACCGATTTCATCACGGGGAGACTTCCCGTGGCTGGTTGCGAAAAATATCCATGAGGCTGCCAAGTTAAAGTCCTGCTTGTGATGGAAAAGATTGATAAAGTTCTTGCAATTCTTGTACTGTCCTGCACAACCATCACTAAAATAATTTACACTGCTAACGTTAGGAAAGCGTTCACCTAAAAACTGGCTACGATTTTCTTGTTTGCTACACAAAGGACACGTCATGTTCTAAATCATCTGATAGAATACACAAATTTGATACTACAAATCATCTGCCTAAGGGCGTGTGTATATTACTGTTGGGTGAAGCGAGCAGCTGTACCGAGTTCAGTGGCAGCTTTGTACTTCATTTTTTATTATATATGAATAGTTTTCACTGAAGTAAAGTAGTACAATAGCTTTGGGCTGTCTATATTTTCTTTTACTGATTTTAAATACTGTATATGTGAGTTGGTTATAAAAGAGTGAGGCATGAGAGTTTCAAGACTGTTAATTAATGTGTCAATGTACTCCTCAAAAGAAACCGTAATTTTATTATTTTATTATTCATTAAAGGGCTCAAATAGACTTCTAAGGATTTATTATTTGCCAAATTACATTTACAAACCACTGAATCTTTATCATAAAAGTGTAATCCAGAAGCGTGAATAAATATTTTTAAACGAAAATTGTTTACATTAAAAGGCCACAAAAACTAAAAGGCAGGTGAAATCCCATTATTTTTATTTATTCTATTTTAGGTCATAACTTAAGGTTTATTTAAAAAAAACAAAAAAACATTGGTAATTATTCTGCCTCACCTTGTAATCAAATTTTGAATATAATATGTTCACCAATTAAAAGAATTAAAAAACCTTGTTGTTTTTATTTTTTAATAATTTTACATGTAAAAATTGGAACACAAGCTATTTTTTTTCTAGAATTGGCATATCTTACACCACACAGTAAACAAGATAAGAGGAAAAAGGTTTTATCAAACCAAGCTTTTATAATGTTTTATTTAGTGGCAACAATACAGCTTAATTTTGCAACAATAAACAATAGATACATTTACCTCTCGCCATAACGAAATGTCCAATTGTTACAACAATCAATTCGTAGTAATGAGTTAGTACCATTAGAACACGAACCAATGAACCGATTTGAAAATTTTTTTCTTTATCATAAATTGTCATCGATTCTGCATAAGTGTGTCAAATTGCAGCTCCCTAGCTTGTCGGAAAGTTGGTTTAATATTGATTACAAGATTTGACCTAAACAAACTAACACAGCAAAGTTAATAAAAGCTTATAAAAATGGTATTGATATCTTCAGTTTTGACTGAGTAATAACAAATGACACGGACGTCGCGGAGCTGCGGAAATACCCAAAACGCCTAATTTACTTAAACTTTGGCACTCTATATCTCAAAATAATTTGGCATAGTTTCATAACTTGGTAATAGCAACATGTAAAAAAAATTGCCAACTCTGAAGTGGTGGGTGACATTTCTTTTTTTTTTCCCTGAGTGATCTGATTTGGAATGGCCCCTGTAGATAGAGGAGGAGAGAGAGGAACTTTTGAAGGGGATAAAAGTTAGTTGTAACTTTGTTTGCAATAAATCCCATTTCTGACACCAGTCTCATTATTTAATTGCTACACCCCGTATTTTTACAGTGTATAAACCTTTTATTTACTTTTCTATGGACGATTCTACAGAATCATGTACATCATGTTACTGAATAAGGGCTTATAGTAACTGAAGAATGAAATATAAGCACGATATGTCTCTCGATATGTCGGGTAAATAAATCGTCTATGCTTAAGGTGCGTCTCGTTACTCGCGTCTGTGCTCGCGAATGTGGGACCATAAACATGGCACGTGCAAGCCTTTCGCAGTATCTAATATCACAAAACGAGTGTATTTTATATGACGAAAAATTAAAATTATTGTATCCATCGTAATGATTTTTTGGGTCGGAACATTATTCTTAACTATAGATAGGAAGGCATCTGTAGAAATAAAACACTTCAAAAGCACATTGAAATTTCGACAAGCGCATAAATTATAAATAAGATGAAGACTTCAAAAAGCATCAAAATATCGAAATGAATATTTAATTGGTTCTTCAGTGCTGCAAAATAATAAAGTATGAATTTAATTGTGAGTGTTAAAATATTATTTAAGAGTAGGAGTTGTAGTAAATACAATTGATTAAAAATGAATACTCCTTTTAATGAAAAATTGAAAAATAAAATGAAATAATAAAAAATAAAAGTCACCCGGTGGGGGGTTTCTAGAAATTTAGGCGTCGACTACTAAAGTCCTTTTGCGCTTTTTACACAAGTTATACTTGTACGCAGCCCGGGACAAACACAAACATCCATGCCCACAGCGGGATTCGAACCCACGGCCAGGCGGACTCGAGAACAAGAAAGCCTACGCCCTAGCCCTCTCGACCACACCCAATGTGGAAAAAGTTTTATGGAGACAGATGTGGAACAAAGAAACACAGGTGAAGAGAAAGTCTTGTAGAATAACAGTCACAGTAGATACACAGGAAGTTACACAAGAACAGACGATGCACATAAAGTAGGAGAAAATCTGGTGATGAGGGTCCGATGATGAGAAGCACAGTTTGAAAAAGTTGATGAAATTACAATTTGAATATAAAAAAAAGTTTTCGAGATCATTTATCTCATCTTCAGTTTATCAAAACTTTTGAAATAAAATTTCAGTTAAAAAACAATAATTAAAATTGAAAACAATGAGTGTTAATTAAAAGTGAAGAGGTATTGTTGGTTGTTGGATTGTTGTGAACAGGAGAGTGTTGGATTGTGTATTGTAATTTATTTATTTTTTTAATAGTAATTTCCATTTATTGTTAATTTCTATTGATGGTTTGGTCAAATTGTTTTCATTCGAATTCATTTTAATGGTTTCTTTTATTAGTCTTTTTTTTGTAATTTGTTTCTTTGCCAATGATTTTGACTTCGTTCCAATCTGGATTATGATTTTGGCTAATACAATGATTAACTATATAGATGATTATTTTTGTCTTTTTTTTAGTGCTCTTTCATGTTCTTTAATTCAGTGTTAAAGTCTTTTTGTTTGACCTGTGTAAATGTCTGGACAGTTAGTGCATGGAATTTGATATACTATTTTAGTAGTGCTCCATTTTTCTTTATTATTTAATCAAATGTCTTTGAAATTTGTAGTTGCGTTTTTGTTTTGATCTTTTGTTGTTTTAATATTAGTGGTTGTTATTAATGTCTTATTTATGTTGCTTGTTATTTTTGGTATGATTTTAATGTTTGGTATCTGTTCTAGTATTTTCTTCTGTTTGTGAAAAGTTTTATTATTGTATTGTATTGAATATCTCTTGTATTGTTCGTGTTGAGTTGTGTTACTTGTTGTTGTGTTGGTGAAATGCTTCTATATAAATTTTATCAATTAATTCTATCGAATATTTATTTTTTACTAGGTTCATTTAGTATTAAAATATATTTATTGTAATGGAAAAGAGTTCATTCCAAAACAATAGGATTCATTAGTCTTCATTCAAAACACTGAAAGCAAAACGTTAGGCCATTACACGAATTTGCTAGGTAAGACCATGGAAGAATGAGAATTCTCATATTTTTCCATGGGTAAGACAGCGATGTATAGTGGCGCTATCTGTTACCACACTTTCAGTATATTTCATAATTTCTCTGTAGTAAAGATTTAAATAAAAATTGTTGCTTAGACAACAATGGTCAGATGATTCTCAGTGCCTGTGTGCGCTTCAGGCCGGCGCTAAGAATGCTTAAACATGCAACAACTATGTAAAACTATTTCCGTAACGCTTTTGATGCCGTTTTTTGTAGAATGATGTCCAGCCTTAAAACATTATCATGTTAAAATCGATATTCAAACTCTCCTCAGATGGCGGCGCATAGGGCCTTGTGACGCATCGATGTTTACACCGAGCATCGATGTTTTTGATCTTTGTCGATGTTTTTTAAACATCGATGATCGAGGTTTTTAAAGCTTGCTGTTCTGCTGCAATAAATTATGTCAGCTCCGCATTATATAACTTTCGCTCTGCTGAATTTCAAGTTAATTATAATAATGAATCAAATGATAAGTACACAGGTTCTAAATCTGTTTGGAAAAGGCGTTCAATTCATACAGTATTGCACATTCCTACTTACTCTGGCAACAGAGAAATAAATAGAAATTTGAAGCAATACTTAGATGCTCGTAATGAAGAAATTAATGTGGATCCTTTAAAATTTTGGCAATCAAATGAATGGAGTAATCTTCATTTATGCAGTCTTGCTAAAAACATTCCAGGAACTTCAGTTACTGCAGAGAGATTGTTTCCAAAAGCTGGAAATGTTATAAATAAAAAGAGACGTAGCTTAAAACCTAAGCCTCTTGAAAAATTGTTAATACTAAGTTCATTATCTTTGGAAGAATTGTCAAAAATTTATGAAATATAAATAGTGAAAAAAAGATTAGATGTTTTGAACAAGTGTTTTTAATTTTTGAATTTTGAAATAAATAAATTTTGAGTTAATTTTTTTACTTGTGCATTAATTTATTTATGAAATGTAAATAATTATTTAATATCTCTTATAAATTCTTAAAACATCAAGAAACATCGATGTACGATGTTTCATCCATCGCAAGGCACTAGCAGCGCATACTAATAGGAGGTAGAGATCAGTATATATTAGCGATACGAGAACTAATTATGTGGGCCCCATTTTGTGCTAAACACTCTAATGAATTCCATTTTATGACGGCTTGGGCGTTTGGTCAGTTGAAGCAAATTTATTTTTGTACTTTTCATACATCTTAAAATTTCAATAATACTTTCTTTAAATAGTTATTTCCTTGAAATAATGTAATTATTGCTAACACAGTTAGCACATACTGGCGGTTTCGACTACGCAGTTGTCGTATCTCTTATACTTCGTGTTTCTAAATGGAAGGATAACAAGTCAGGCAACCGAAATGCCCAAGACCGATAGAATTTTAAGGAATTTGAAGATCAAAAAGAAAACATTTGATTTCTAATGAAGCCTTTCGTTGTTAAGGTTAAATGAAGTTGCTAAGGCAAGGCGTACTTCTAACGGAAATATGTAGTTGAAAATGAATAAAAGCATTAATGAAATAAGCATTAATTGTTGAAGCGTTCTGTGTAAGAGCCTATTCTTTCTTCATAAGCTATTGCTAAAGCATGTATTGCTGAAGCGAGCGATTACCTACTAGCTATTAAGACGTAAGTAATTACATGCCATATCTTAGCATTGAAAGTTTCCAGTGGACCATAATGATACCACTAAACCACGTACAGTCTAGTGCATAAAGGGTTAGACTTAAGTCATAGTTGAGCACGTGAATAGCACATCCCAAGCATATACCTGCTACCCTATTTTCATTCAGAAGGGGCAGGTCCTGTCTAATCTGCCTTGAAAATCAGTAAAAGTACCTGATTTTGCAACCGATCAGCAAAAAACTTAGTTCGTACAGAGCAGGTAAAAACCTTTTTGCACCCGACTGTACACCCTATATCAAAAGAATTTTCACTTAGGTGAATGATGTTCGTCTTCCTTGCAATACATGAAACAAGTGAGATTAGTCGGTTCAGGCAAGAAGTCGAATTCGAATCACGTTAGACGATGCCATTTATAGTTTCTTAGCAATAGGGATAGGTAGGCATAATGAGTGATGTTAAACTGTTTTTAGTGAAATCTATATACCGGGTGGGCAAGAAATAACGTAGGTGTTCAGAGCTCGCTAGCGGGAATTCTATTAGGCTAAATGCAGTACATTTTGGTGTATATACTTAGTGGAACATGCAGTTTCGATTTCTGCAAAAAAAAAAGAAAAAGTACCAAAAGTCGCCATAAGGGGCGCTTATTTTAAGAAAACAATGAATACATTTGCATAAGCGCGTTCCGTGTTGAGCAATCATGACAATAAAGTCAAGGCTGAGGATTTCCCATCATTCACGAACGAATGGCCTGACGATGACGCTTACTCTGCCTTACCGGGCGTTATTAGTCAAGTTGTTTTATCAGAAGAGCGACAATGCAAGTGCTGCCCTTCGTGAATTCCGGCGATTGAAAACATTACGAAGAGGACCGATGAGCATAACTAACTTACGGAAAATGATTGAACGGTTTGAATCTACCGGAACTCTAGGAGTGCAACCAGGCCGGGGACGTAAACGAATCAGGCAGCAACACGTTGAAGAAGTTGCAACTGCTGTTGTGGAACAGGAGATGACTACTGTGCAGGGTACCAGCACTGCAAAAGGCAATAGCACGCCAAACAGATATCCCATATTCGACGGTGAGGAAAATATTGCATAAGATATTGACATTTTATCTCTATAAACTCACACCTGTTCAACAATTGCTTCCTGGAGATGAACGTACCCGAACTGACTTTTCGTTGAGATTTTTAGCACTATGGAAGTGGATGATGCATGGCCATGACAAATTTTATGGAGTGATGAGGCACATTTTTATTTGAATGGTGATATCAATACCCACAACTGCCGTATTTGGGCTACATCAAATCCACAAGTGTGTCTGCCAACTCCTATGCATTCACCGAAACTAACAGTATGGTGCGGCTTTACTGCTTCTTTCATCATCGGCCCGTACTTTTTTGAAGAAATCCGTCCCCGTGGACCGGTGACTTGTTCCGTCAATTCTGCCAGGTATGCCGATATGCTTGAGAATTTTGTGATACCACGATTGCAGGAAAAGGGTTGTCTGGATTCTACCATTTTTATGCAGGGTGGTGCGCCACCGCACATCGGACGTCAGGTGCAGCAGATCTGCCGTAGAAAATGTCGTGTACCGCATGCAGCTATTGGAACAGCACACTGGTGGTCATATTGAAACACATTTGTAATTAAAAATAAAACATTGTTTATTGTTGTTACTAAAGTTGGTTTGTACGGTATTTGTTCATTTGACAATTAGGTATTCATTGTTTTCATGAAATAAGCGCCCCCTATGACGACTTTTGGTACTATTTTTTTTTTTTTTTTGCAGAAATCGAAACTGCATGTTCCACTAAGTATATACACCAAAATGTACTGCATTTGGCCTAATAGAATTCCCGCTAGCGAGCTCTGAACACCTCACGTTATTTCTTGCCCACCCGGTATATAAAAGAAGAAACTGACTGAGTGAGTGATCAACGCACAGCTCAAACCATAAGGCCTAGAAACTTGAAATTTTGTACAGAGGTTCCTTATAAAATGTAAATGAGCACTAAGAAGGGGTTTTTCGAAATTCAACCCCTAAGGGGGGGAAAGGGGGGTTGAAAGTTTGTTAACACATTTACTGGTGTGGCACTACATAATTAACCATATTAACCTCTTTTAGGGAGGGGGGTAACGAATTATTAACAACGGGCATAAATGTGATTATGCAATGATCGGACATAGATAAGGCAGTGTTTATCGAAGAGGCTAAGGAATCAAACGGGTCTCCCTTGAGCTCCCTAAAAACGTCCAGACGACAGGCGAAAATTTGTGTATTTGGCAAAAAAAGAGAAAGAACGAGTATTGATCAGTGAAATTTGCAACAGAAAGATAAAAAGCCATCCGGGCATTGGAAACATCTGAACAATGGAAGCTCCGCTAGAGCAGGAGGTTATAAGAACTCCTACGTCAAGGGCAAGGGAAATTTTAAAAGACAGATTTAAAGTATCCAATGATGCTCCCCGGGGGTGAAGATGGATAACATTTTAATCGGAGACAGAACAAGAAGAGGGTAAGTAAAGTCCCGAGAGGAAATATTTAATAATGATCAGTAACTGGAGATAATGGAGAAAGAGTGAAAGATGACAAAGGACGCCATCCCTTCGTTCGAGCTACAGTTGACGACATAACCGAAATGCCAGCGAAGAAATGAATGAGTATTGGGAGAGATGACAAAAAGTTATCCGGGCATCGGAAACATCCGAACAACTGCTTTGTCTATAGACGGAAATTGTAGAATTACTGAAAACAAATTTATTATTTAACTTCATGAAGTTGTTCTGTTTAACCTACAACTGTAATTATCTCGGGCAACGCCGGGTGCCTCTGCTAGTCTGATTATAAGCCATTATTAATAAATCAATGTACAGGATGTTCCAAAATGTTTTAGACAAATTTTTATCATTATATTAAAAAAACTATTGCAGATAGAGAGAAATGGTTTTCAACAATTTGTTTATCAATTTAAAAAGTTTTTTGGTATATAGTAAAGTTCAATAGGACCACCATTTGTTGCACGGACAACAACAAAATGATAATCAACCTCTGCCCATGTTCTTGACAGCATCGGCTCATCTACCAAACTAACTGCAGAAACAATGCGTGACTTCAAATCCGCCACACCTTTGACTTTTGTGTACATTTTGTTCTTTAGAAAACCCCACAGGAAAAAGCCCAGAGGTGTCAGATGAGGTCAACAAGGTGGCCACAACAAAGGCTCATCTCACTCATTCCACCACTGAGGGAATTCAGCATTAAGCGTATCTTGGACTTTTAACGCCCAGTGAGGAGGGGCACCATCCGTTGGACGAAAACATTTGGTAATAATAATAATAATATTTCACGTACATTCTATCTCGGGCAAGCTCGCGTGTATTAAAACACAAGGAAAATGGACTAACGCACTCGATAAATACAAGCAAACGCAGTTATCATCGTTTAAACTGCTTATTTACTTTAAGGCATGACTAAAATTGAGAAAGCCATGCTTTAGAATGCCAGGGAGGCCTTGTCGCGACTCCCGTTACCACAGCTTTCGCATTCCATATTGAACTCCTCATTTTCCGTGTACGGCTTCACTGCCTCACATGCAGCAACAACCGCTTCTCTCGTACAACAAAGCACAATACTTAATTTCTTCCTTCTCACCGGAGATTCTCATAAACCATTGTTACAGCATCCAAACTACCAGATAATAATGCTAATAAAACCAGCATAATGTCTACTAGCGATACACATGGATTAAAAGAAAACATGTACCCAGGGAATAATTACGTATTCTCTAAAACAAAATACACCAGTTTTCGCGAAATAAATAACCTAAAACATCTTGAGAAAACAATAAAAAAACATTAACAAAATGCATGGTGCAATAGTGACTCAGCACAAAAATTCCCAACAAAAGAGAAAAACTAAAAAAAAAAAAAACTATACACTGCCATAGTCACATATGCCTGATCTTAAGTCTAAAAGAACCTTGTTCTTTATCAAAACCATTAATGACACCACGTATATTCCCACGCGCAATATTTATATGCGATGCCACTACCATTTCTAACGCTACAATACACAAAAGCCGTCTGCTCCCATTTCCGTAGCGCACTCCTCAACATCTTTGTTTTGGTCGACTTCACTGCCCGCTTATTGGCGGATTGCCTCAATTGCTATCACCCCCTTGGATTGTATCAATTACTGTAGTCACATGTAACCCACTTTGTTATATAGGGAAATGGTAGGGCACCAATCATGGTTGACCTACCCTGGGGCACACCCTGCCTCACTTCACTCATGAGCGTGGCCCTCTTCAACCTCGGAAAATACTGGATGTCCCCCTTTCGAATTACCCTAATCTGGATCTCGGTAGGTGGCATAAAACACGAAATAGGCCAAAATGCCACCCCTATTTTCACCATGAGCCATTACCATCACCAGTTTGCCTTCGCTCAAGAACCTATTTTGTTTAGGCTGATCACAAGATCCCAGTTCACCCCCAATCACAGCTTCTGGGGCCTGAGGTTCGTTTGTATGAGTAGCCCCCTTTTTTGAGTGATCCCTTTGCACTCCCTGTTTCTGAGGATTGCTATCTCTGGGCCACATGCGACGGTCCACTTTATCACCAACAGGCACATGCGTGAGCTTAACCGCTGAGTCATTTGCCAGGCCACACTCATTTTTGACTACAGATGTCGAGGAACATTGAAAAGCTACCCCATCCAAAACATCAGTGCCTAAAATCCCGTCATAGGGACGATCAGTGAAGGAATGGAGCAAGAAGTCACATCAGGGCAGTACAGTTCCACAGATATTAATATCCAACGTAACTCCTTGCTTAATATGTATGTATCCCTGTTGACCCCATGCACCACCATGTCAATGTCATGGATGGGACCTTGAAGCCTACATAGTTTCTCATTCAAGAAGGACATACAAACCTGTGAACCCATGTCGAAGAGCATGTCCACCAATTGCCCCTGGACATACACGCCAACATGATAAAGCTTGTCCTTCCCACGTTTTAGTATAATTCTGGAAAATTCTATGACCGACTTCCTCCTTCGCTGAACGATGTTGTACAACTCTTTTCTATAATCATGGTCCATTTTCACTTGGCCGAAGATCTGGCCAAGGCAGGCACACAAGAGAGTGTAGTTTTTGATGTCGAACAGCTTGTACTCTGCAGCATTTGAGCAGTATTCCCTTTAAGCTTTGCCTTGGCAAATGTGAGCTTTATCTCATCGGTCCAGTGGGCCACGCCCCAATGCTGTTGATGGCATTTAGGAAACCGGAGATACTAATTCCTGCTCTGTCGTCAGTGAACACCAGAACTGTTCCAGTATGCCCCACCATTTTCAGCTCCCGGGCATCCCTGCCATTATCTCGTGTCTCTTCATCGTCAGGCATAGTGCCAACCCCAATAGCCTCAGCCATGCCAACAATCAGTGATTAGTGCACTATCAGACATATTGCACTGAGCAATCGCCTCAAAACCCAAACCAAAACTCAGAAAAGTCACAACAACAACACCGACTGTAATTTGGGCCCAATAATCCGGAAACATCCGGACTAGCCAATCCCTGTTCGGGCGCCAAAATGTGCGCCCATGCGCTGGAGAGGGTCTTGATTGACAAGGCCTGCATTCCAAGTGTTTTCCAAGTGGTGGGGCAGGGTTGTTTGGACTCGCGTAAAAATGGTGTAGACTCAGAGTAAAGAGCTGGTGTTGTTACAGTGTATCAAAGATTTAATAACAGACATATTATTTAACAGGAAACTCAACTTATTTAAGGAAATTCCAAAATATTGCAGTTAACAAAATAAGGGGGCCCCAAAAATTTCAACATACAAAATAACAAATACAATATCGACTATATTAAAGAAGTATGCCATTTGTTATAAAATCGACATCAAATAATCGCCATATTCATCTCTATATATATGCTATTCGGTGATTTACTGCTCAGATGCCAGTGTGACTTTTGCTTCTACAAGTGCCTTCAGGGTGCAACAACAAACGCACAAACACTTGCACGCAAAATAGACCATACACATCCGATAATCTAATTTATTCCTTCTGCATGTGCTTGGGCCAACGATAGTGTTGGAGTGACACAAGAAGCATCACACACTCCTTTATTTAGCACCCTGCCTCCCGCTGTGCCTAGATAGCAGTGTGCCTCGGGTTGGAGGGGAGAAGAGCCATAACCCCATAATCCATCAATTTGAAACGCACCCGCGTCATGTAGCACAACAACACGCCACCCCCACCACTATTCCCAACGGTGCCTCGGACTCAGCATTAGCAACTAAAACTGTGCTGAAACGTTATCAAATTGACAGACTTGTCAACAGCTGCAATTTTTCCCCTTACTAGGCACCTGCAGCAAGCACAGCATTTACAAACTCCAGGAATGAAATCCAGGTAGCATATGCAAGTAAGACTACCAATACTGACACTAAAATTACACTAAAATTACACCGAAAAGAGTTAATAAACGCAAAAGAAGACCTTGCACGCTGTAAACGTCCGTCAGCAGCATGTACACCAGACGTTTGGACGTGGGTGCTTATGCTTAAGGTGGCTGCATTAGTGGCCACAAAATCGATTACTTTTGTCTCTTGATCCAATAAGGGGGGAGGGGTTGTGAAAAAATACAATAGCATGATCTCACAAGCTTTGGAAAATTCGCAGCGAAGTTTTCTTATCTTACCTGATAAAACACTTGTTGCGTTGACTTTAGCATCAATGAACAGAAGAGCATCGAGATTCACATGCGTTCTATCTCGGGCGGGCTCGCATGTATTAAAACACAAGGAGAATGCACTACCGCACTCGACAAATGCAAGCAAGCGCAGTTATCATCGTTTACATTGCTTATTTACTTTAAGGCATGACTAAAATTGAGAAAACTATGCTTTAGAATGCCAGGGAGGCCTTGTCGCGACTCCCTTTACCACAGCTTTTGCATTCCATAAAGAACTCCCCATTTTCCGTGTACGGCTTCACTGCCTCACATGCAGCAACAACCGCTTTTCTCGTACAACAAAGCACAGCAGTTAATTTCTTCTTTCTCACCGGAGATTCTCCGTATTGGTGTGGCAACAAAAGCCAAAAGCAAGCAGTCTTTCTGGCGATTGTTACAGCATCCAAACACCGGATAATAAAGAAAACATATACCCAGGGAATAACTACATATTCGCTAAAACAAACAACCCCGGTTTTCGCGAAATAGATAACTTAAAACATCTTAAGAAAACAAAATAAAAAATAATAACAAAATGCATGGTGCAATAGTGACTCAGCACAAAAATCCCCAACAAAAGGGGAAAAACTTTAAAAAATATATACACTGACGATAGTCACAAAATCATTATTTGTTTTCATGAAATAATAAATAGTAGAAAATTAACTTTAATTTTGCTGCAGATTTAACAAAATAATAATATATAAGGTATCAATCTTTTGTGGTATTTTATAGGGAATAGCTACCAGTCTTTCGAAATGAAATATATTCTGGGTTTATGCTTAAACAAATAACGTATCATCTAACAAAAATGATGTATATACGAGGGTTGGGGCAAAAGTCATGGCAACTATTTTTATTCTTGAAGATACCAGTCCGGTTGGAAAATGTGACATATACAGATGAAAGGACACGGTGTTAACTACATGCGTGGACAATGAATAGCATTGAAATATCATAACAAACTAATTTATTATGGTAGTATACAGGGCAATATGGCCTTCACGGTGCAAAAGAATAACAACACAGTACACATAAAGTTGACATGACAAACCTGGGCCTAAAGACCCTCAAAGTAGTCCCCTGCTACTGTCACCACACGCTGCCAACGATGTTGGATGCCCTGAATACCATCAGCCTCAGCATTTGCCGCACCATGATCCTCCCGAACGTTGCTCATCACTGGTTGACACATGTCCTTGCTGAAACTTTCCTACCCACCGTGCTACTGTACGGTATGGTAGGGCATTATTCCCCAGGGCTTCCACTAATTCACTGTGACATTCCATCGCATTTCTCCCTCGGAGAACGGCTATTTTGATGTAAGCGCGCTGCTCAACACTGGTTACTTCCATCTCGCACGACACTCACCAACTGACTGATTTCACAGCCCTCGCTGCGCTACTACCAGCTATCACAGAGCCATCTGTTGTTCTGCATACACACTATGCCTGCAGACCTTCCACACGACACGTATACGTTTGTGATCCATTCACATATCTACAAGAAAAATAATAGTTGCCATGACTTATGCCCCAACCTTCGTATAACAGTACATTATCTTATATGCGAAAAAAGTAAACTATATGTTGTTTACTATACGGTATAACCTAATGGCTTTCGTTATCTTATAAAATATAAGCATAATATATGATGGCAACAACAATTTCAGTATCAAAATATAGAATTTAAAGAGTAATAAGTAAATATATCAATGTTCGAAATACAGAAAAATAAAAAAAATCATAAATAATTATTGTTGAAAATTGGAAAGAAAATTTTGTAGCCGTGATTCGAACCGGGAACCTTCAGCTCTTCGAAGGTTCCCGGCTCATATTCAGTCTTTGGAATTTTCTTTCCTACTTTCATCAATAATTTAAACATCTGAGGTTAGGAGAAACCCTCATCGAACGTTCTTGAGATATTCTTAAATATTTATTGCTTTGTTTTTAATAAGTGCGTTAAATATTTCATCTGCAAAGTATATCTTACTGAAATAAAAAGCAGCAATTAATCTGTTCAGTTAAAAGTACTGTAATTCGCCCACGCAAGTCATAACCTCACCTTTATTTCCACTCTGGACGAGCAAGTCCATTTTAAACTTCTACGCTGTTCGTTCAAATTATTAGACTTTATAACCGATCAACTTCGATTAGTTCAACTACTGTACAAGCAAGAAAAAACGCTTTTGGAATAGACTGTACCTTTAAAGCAATTTCATCTATCATTAATTTTACGTTATATTCATTCCTGACACGTCATTCCGAGTTGTTTGATATATTATATGCCTTACCTTAGCAAGGGAAGTTCCCATGAACCATAATGGTTCCACTATACAAGGTGTCTTTAAACCAATTTCTACGATCATTAATTTTACGGTATATTCATTCATGACACGTCTTTCCAAGCTGTATGATATATTACATGCCATATTTAGCATTGAAAATTCCAATGAACCATAATGGTTCCACTGAACCAGGTACCTTTCAACCAATTTCGACTATCAATAATTTTACGTTATATTCATTCATGACACGTCATTATAAGCTGTTTGATATATTACAGTCAACCATTCATAACGAGACCCCTGATACGGCCAGTCTATTGATGAAAATAGGTGACCAGACTAAGGAGGGACGTAGGCGGTTCTTCGCTTATGTGAAGTGGTTCACGAAGAAATCATTTCTCTATCCTTTTCGACCCATTTTCATCAATGGACTGGCCGCGTCAGGAGTCTCGTTGTCAACGGTTGAATGTACATGCCTATCTTACCATTGAAAGTTCCAATGAACAATAATGGTTCCAAAAAACCAGGTACCTTTGAACCAATTTCGACTGTCATTAACTTTACGTTTATATTGATTTATTACATCATTCCAAACTGTTGGATATATTATATGACCTATATTATCTTTGAAAGTACTCAATGGTCCATAATGGTTCCATTAAAACATGTAACATTGAACCAGTTTTGATTAGTATTAATTTTACGTTTATATTCATTCACGACATCATTCCAAGCTGTTTGGTATATTACATGCCATATCTTAGCACTGAAAGCAACCAATGAATAGTTCTTCTAATGCAACCAATGAATAGTTCTTCTAATGCAACCAATGAATAGTTCTACTAAACAACGTACCATTGAGCCCATTTTGATTGATTTTGATCATCAGGGAAGACCATCACGTGTCTTCACTTAATTCACAAGCCTTTTCTCTGCCTTAGATATGGAATGCCAAACACAGAACAGCACTGAGCTGTGCACAGGCCATTTATACATGGAATTGTATAGTGAAAAACATGGCCCCCTCTGTTATTTGAGACCTTTTGAACCGGAAGTAGTTCACCGATTTTTTTCCGCCAACGAACTCAGTCTTTCGTTTTACTCAAGTCGTCGAATGGCGAAATCAGAAGTCGAAAATTCGGAAGCGCTCGACCGCTAGAGCACAAACAGACAAACGGACGGACAGACGGACGCACATTGTGAAAACTTAATTCCACGGCTTGTGAATTAAGTGAAGACACGTGATGGTCTTCCTTGATGGTCAATATCAGTCAAAACTGGTTCAAGGGTGTGTGGTTTACTGGTATCATTATGGCTCATTGGAACTTTCAATGCTAAGATATGACATGTAATATACCAAACAATTGGAATAATGTGTACTGAATGAATATATCCTAAAATTAAAGATAGTCGAAATTGGTAAGTGGTTTAATGGAACCATTATGGTCCAATCGATACTTTAAATGCTAAAATATGGCATGTAATGTATCAAACAACTTACAATGATGTGACATGAATTAATACAAGGTAAAAGTAATGATAGTCGTAATTGGATCCAGGACAGATGGTTTGGTGGAACCGTTAGGGTCCGTTGGAAGTTTTAATGCTAAAATATGGCATGTAATATATCAAAGTACTTGGAGTGAGGTTTCATGAATGAATATAACGTAAAATTAATGATCATCCAAATTAGTTCAAAGATACGTGGTTTAATGATATCATTATGCTTCATTGGTACTTTCAATGCTAACATATGGCATGTAATATATTCAACGACATTGGAATGAGGAGTCTTGAATGAATATATCGTAAAGTTAATGATAATCGAAATTGGTTCGAAGGTACGTGGTTTAGTGGAACCATTATGGTCCATTTGATACTTTCTATGCTAAGATATGGTATATAATAAATCAAACAAGTTGGAATGACGTGTCATCAAATTAATGAAAATCGAAATTGGATCCCTGATTCGTGTTTTAATGATACCATTATGAAACCATTGGAAACTTTCAATGCTAAGATATGGTACATAATTACGTACGCCTTATATTATCAACAGTTAATTTGTGTTAGGCATATTTTAAGAATAGCTAGTAGCTAATCATTCCTTCTATTGTACATGCTTACATAGAAAGCGTTGGCAATATTTTATGAAGAAAAATTGACCCTTACACCGAACGCTTCAACAATTAACGCTTAATTCATTGAATAGGCCTGCTTACAAATTAAAAGATTCTTATATGTTCTAATCTGTAGAGAATTGCTACTTTCTCCATTTAACTTTTCAGGTAGTTTTATTCAGTTTGAACTATACATTTTATTATAAGTACGCCTTGCTTAGCAACCAGAAGCTTCCTTAGCAACCAGAAGCTTCCTTAGCAACC